>CM059303.1:10013346-10283346 GCA_030340665.1 Neosalanx taihuensis | reverse complement strand
TGTGCAGGAGCAGGGAAACATCTCAAACCTTCAGGACAGCGACCCTCGAGGACCGGAATTGCCCACCCCTGCTCTATAACCTCAGAGGTCAAGCAAAGGTCAAATAAAGGTCAAACAAAAATGATCTTACGGTCTCCTGTGCCACCTTGACCGCTTCCTCCAGTCCGAACAGCTTCCCCTTCACCAAGAACACGCCTGCAGACCAGATGCAACAGTCCTCGTGAAGCCAGTACTCGCTCGCTTCCTGAGGCACCACAGGAGGGGCGTACCAGTCCTGCGCCGCTCGGCCCCCAGGCCCAGCCCCGGCCCCCTCCGGGACCCCCGACTCGGCCCCCTCGACCCCTGGCCTGGCTCGCTTGGCCGCAGGGCTGCTGGAATGCTCTGCGCTCCACCGGGGGTGGCTCCCTGCCAAGCTCTTGTCCTGACCGTGTCGGGGGGCGGGGCGGTGGTGGGTCAACATCCCCGGCGGACGAGCGCACTTCCTCTCTCTCCTGCCGAAGGACGAGTCCGAGTCGCTGTCCTCCTCTTCCTCTTTCAAGCCCGTGCTGGTGGGAGTCTTGACGCTGGGCCTGTAGCCTTCTGGGTAATAAGGTCCGTGGAGGTCTCCCAGGTCAAGGGCGTTGGCCGACCCACCGCACAGGCAGCAGACCAGGGAGTTCTGGAAGGGGCCGTGGGTGGAGACCCGGCCAGGCTGCAGGCAGGAGGTGGTGGGGACGGCCCCAGGGATGAAGCCCCCTGAGCCGGCCTGCTGGTGGCCCTTCTTCAGCCTGGCCGCGTCCTCCTCTGGGTAGTTGATGACGGTGCAGGTGGAGGGAACCCACTTTTGCTCCACCCGGACGAAGGGAGAGAAGCTGTCTGCGGCCCTCGAGTCCCGCTTCTCCTCCTTGTAGTTGAGGTACTTGAGCCTGATCTCCGGCTCCTTCGGGGAGAACATGGAGGGTTGGCAGGCATTGTATTTCGGCCTTTTCCTTTTGGAAGAAGAGGTCGTTTTCGATTTGGCGGAAGGGGATGCTTTGCTGACCGAGGATCTAGCCTTCTGTTTTGGGGGAGATTTCTTCTCCGCTTTGGCTGCGGAGGATTCTACCGTCCCCTGGATAACCGAGGGGGGCTCGGGGTCGGACAGGGGTCGCGATTTTTCAGTTGGGGGCCCCTCCTCCATCGAAAGGGGGGGGCTTTTTGGAGGGAGGCTGCTGGGTGCATGCTGAGGAGGAATGGTGAGTTCCAAATCTGAGGTAGACGCTGTGTAGCTGTCAGTATCTTTGTGAATGCTGTTTGTACCCTGTTCCAGTGTGGGAGCCGAAGGTGGTTTGATTTCGATCTCTGGAGGGAGAGCGGCGCGCTCCTCGTCTCCCTTCCGGGCTACAGATAAGGAGCCGGTAACTTCAGACGCCCTTATCTCAGTCTGGATCTGAGACTGGGTCGCTTTGATTTTTTTGCTGGGCCGCACAGCTCTTGCCGCTTTACACCAGGTGGGGTTAATACTCATCATTATGGCCTCCAGCCTGGTGCCCCGCCCAGAGCGGGGCGGCAGTTTCTTCTTCTCAAAGCTGTTCTGCGCTTGGTTGGTGTGACCGTTCAGGTGAGGCGAATAAGCACCGCCCTTGGCTGCGTCCTCCAGGGCCTCTGACGCGGACCCTTCGTCCGTCAGGTCGATGACGGGTACCGAAGCCACCGAGTGGGGGTCCTCCCGGAACCCTCCGGAGCCGGGGTCCGACGCCGGCCCTTCCTTCTGCCGCGTCTCCTCTCCCGCCCTCTCCAGCTTGTCGCCGCCGGCGTCCGCCGGCAAGATGTCAGCGCTGGGGGAGCCGGAGGCCTCGGGAAGGAGGTACACATCTTCCAGCGAGGTGGGAGAGGGGGACTCAGGGTCGTCCAGGGGGCTGGGGTACTCCCTGCCCAGGATGCACAGGCCACCTCCAGGGCCCCTGTTCGGAAGCAGCGCCGGATTCTCCGTCCTGGAGATGAGGAGCAGCACTTCGGAGTCACTCCTCTCCCGTCTGCCGTTCTCGGGGTCTGGGAGGGCCTCGGCGCAGACGCCGTTCCTCAGCCCTCCGTTGACGACGCCGTTTGCGGCGCGGCCTCCGTTGAGCTCTCGAGGGGGCCGCGTCCGTCGCGCCCCGGCCGCGTTCTCGCTCGGCTGAGCCGGGTACGCGTCTCGGCATGTCGGCTGGGACTGGGAGGCTAGGTCCAGGGGCCTCTCACCCTGCTGGGGCAGGGAGCGCTCACTCCCTGCCTGGTTGAGCTCCACCATCTCATCATTCGCTCCGTCCAGTTTGCAAGAGGCGGGGCGGAGAGAGAATCTGCTGACCGACGGTGCGCCGCAGAGGGGCGAGGGGCGGGACTCGTGGGCGGAGAAGACGTGAGACCTGCTCACGTACGACAGCGTGACCGTGGTGTTGGAGAAGGCGTTGTCCGGTTGGATCTGGTCTCCAGAAGGAAGCCTCGGATCGGACGACGGCTCGGGGAAGGGCAGAGCTTTGCTGCTGCCGGAGTTCGTGTACCAGGAGGACGAGGACTTGACCTTTGGAGTCAAGCTGGCTTTGGGATGACATTCCTCGCTTCTCCTGGTGAGGTCCATCACAGCCGGGAGACTGCAGGTTAAGGAGAGGTCTTGAGGCTGGAGGTTATTCACATTCCCTTGTGGTTGCTCCATGGCAACTGCAGAAGGGACAGAGAGATTGAGGACTTATTTTCAAAACATATTGAACGGTTTGCAGTCAGCCAATGAGATAATCATACAATGTATAACAACGTTTTATGAACTGTTTGTATAGTCTCTTAATGTGTCATCATTTTGCCTATCCAAAACAACTTTTCATTAGTTAATAAACATACATAAACACCACAATAAAGAGTCAAGCTTTCTACAGCCTCGTTAGTTTGACCCGCTAGGTGACTGACAAAGGCATGAATACAAACAACGTAGAAATATTTAATTATAATTTTTATATACTTATACTACTTTAAGCCAATTTTGAAGTCAGTAGGTAAAATCTTAACAAGTATTGTTAAATAGTTCTCCTCAAATCATCCAGACACTGGTAGGACTAACACACATGCTGACATGATCCAGCTCAGGAGATCATGCTAGACAGCTAGCTAGCGATGCTAACCAGCTATCGACGCTAACCAGCTAGCGATGCTAACTATGCTAACCATGCTAACTCCCACAACCAGTCTGACGTTTTCATATCGCGGAATCACTTTGAAATCAGATTCGTCGCTTTTTAAAAATGGATTTAACCCAGTGGAAGTGGCAAGTAGGTCTGTACCTGGCTGAAGAGCTAACGAGGTGGTTGACGGGTTCTCCATGAAGAGCTGGAGAGCTTGATGGCAGTTTGGTACCAAGGTGCTGCTGATGACTTCATCTGAGGTTAGCGAGCTAACAGCGGGCTTGGCGGGCCAGGCGGGCCTGGAGGAGAGACAAAGAGAGCCGTGCTGAGCCGTGCTAACGCTGCTGCCAGACGGACAAACTTACCCACCGCCCGGGGGGGGGGGGGGGGACTGTTGAGGGGGGTGGGTGGGGGGGGGTCAACGTCCAATTCAACAATCTGTCCCACGGGTCATGTCGTTACGGGAGCTCATCTTTTCCACGACCGTAACCCAGATCATCTTATTTAATAAGCAAAAATAAATAAATCACAAAAAAACGTCTGTGTTTGTTGGATGGGGTCATTCGTACTTGTGTGAGTCCCAGTTGGTCCGTCCGTGTGATGCTTCAGGAGTTCAGCTGGCGATCAGATTCAGATTCAGATCCATTGGTCCGTCCGTGTGATGCTTCAGCAGGAGTTCAGCTAGCGATAAGATTCAGATTCAGATAAGTTGGTCCGTCCGTGTGATGCTTCAGGAGTTCAGCTGGCGATCAGATTCAGATCAGTTGGTCCGTTCGTGTGATGCTTCAGCAGCAGTTCAGCTAGCGATAAGATTCAGATTCAGATTCAGATTCAGATCAGTTGGTCCGTCCGTGTGATGCTTCAGCAGCGGTCTGTCAGATTGCGATCAGATTCAGATCACAGTGAATCAGTGTGGGAAACACACAGGGGGTGTTCTGCTGTGACTGCTTCATTGGAACATTTAATCATTCAGCAGACGCTCTTATCCAGAGCAACTTACAGCAAGTATAGATAAATACCGCCTGAGGCAAGTAGGGTGAAGTACCTTGCCTAAGGACACAACGTCATCTGGCAAAGGAAAAGTCTTTCCACCAGGTAAAAAAAAAAAAAAAAGTAGTTATAAAATGGGTATAGTAGATGCTCTTATTCAGAGCAACTTACAGCAAGTACATTGGCATCCCCTTGAGGTAAGTAGGGTGAAGTACCTTGCCTAATGCACAACACCATGCAGTCACAGCCGGGAATCAAACTCGTACTCTTTCGATCACGAGCCCAACGCCTTAACCGTTGAGCCACCTGACTCTTACATTGTAGTTTGAGCTACTTTTTTTCTATGAAGGGTCCAAATTGTCGTCCTACAGACCTACACCACCACTGACAATACATTAGTATGGCGTTTTATCCTTAAACACATTAGAATGAAGCATCAATCTCTCTCTGATTATAAAGATTTATTGTAACCATTTCTTACAGGGGCAGCAGACACAACTTTGCATGCCAAATTCTGGGTTGATTATCAGCCAGAATACAACTCCAGGACAGAAAGGAGACCAATTCGAAAACATTCAAACACATGGTGCAAAAATATTTATTGCTAATAAATCTGTTGTCAGTTGGTGTACATTTGCTGTATATTTACAATAAGAGAGTACAGTGAGAATGGGAATGAGCAACAAACCCCCAAACCATTTAAATAAATACACAGGGACTGCCACTGAACATGTCTACAAACATAACCCAAGAAGTTTCTCCCACAAACTGGACCAATATCCTGACAGAGATGGGAGAGGAAAACGATTTAAATGTAAATATATATATATTTATATTCATTTTGTTTTAATAATCAGTGGATCCCATCCATACGCATTCAGCAGTCACTTATCAAGGGATTATTTCCAAAACGGTCCAAGATTTCCGAAAACATCATCTATGATGCGTGTGTCTATGAGCAATAGCCTGTGCAACAGATCAGTTCGCTCGTACAGTGATGCGGGCAAACGTTTTCCTCCCATAGCTTGTTTATTTAGCGGAGACTTCCATCTGTGCTGCAACGATAAGGGGTTTGGAAGAAAGCTTCGACGTGTGCACACTGACCACACCATACACAGGCCTGAAGCCCACGCAGCTCTTGCCGCCGGTGAGGGGTATCCGATCCGTCGCTTACTCCTTCGGCTAGCGGCAGTCTAAAGGAGTTCGAACAGTAGCTTACTCGGTCGCGATTTTAGTGGATGCTCGGTAAGACGCTTCATTAAAAACAATACCGCGTATTTACAGTAAGACATGGCAAAAATCAAAACGCGAAAAACAAATGTCACAGTAATCGAAGTGCATAGAATGCAGACTCTTCTTCTATAGACATGAAATTGAAACTTTATACCATGTGTTTTTATATATATATATTGTATATATAATATATATACACATTGCGTGTGTGTTTGTGACCAGTGTGTTTCTAAGTAAGTACATTACAGAGCTAAAATCTAGTGAGCCTCTAAACATGCAGTGCTGGGGGACTGGATGTCCCTGTCAGAACTCCTTAGTGTCTTTGTTGTCGAACAGGTGGAGTCTCTGCTCAGCTGTCAGGCCTTCCTTCAAACTCTGCAGAGACAGGACGAGAGGAGAGAGAGGAGAGAAACAGACAGACAGAACGAGAGGAGGGGGGAGAGAGACAGAGACAGAGAGGAGAGAAACAGAGAGCGAGAGACAGAACGAGAGGAGGGGGGGAGAGAGACAGAAGATAGAAACAGAGACAGAGGCAGAAAAATAATAGACAGACAGAATGAGAGAAAAACGAAAGACCAAGAGAGAAAGAGAAGGGAGGGAGAGAGAGAACACGGGGGGAGAGAAAACGATACAAAAAAGAACAAGTTAGTGATGAAGCTGAAAACGGAAGTTCTCACATCACCCCGACCGTCCTGTGAAATGTGAGCTCTAACCGACCTGACGTTCTTTGTTAAGACAGACACACCCACACACACGAATATGACACGCATTCAAACAGATCCAAACCGACAAGGAAAGACCCCGGTGGTAAAAGATGCTGACACCCTCCCATCCGTACAGACCCCCCCCCCCCCCCATGTGAGGGCTGATGAGCTCTGTGGGAGGAGCCCTGCAGGTCTGAGACCCACGGTAACCGAGGAGACACCAGCCGGCTGCTGACGCTGTGTGCGTGTCTCTCTGTGTGTTCTGCATGTGCGTGCGTGTACAGTACGTAGGGTGCATCTGACATGTGTGGACGAGTGTGTTTGGGCTGAAGTCACACACACACAGTCACACGCACGCACACCCACACACACACACACTCACACCCACACACCCACTAACAGCCCCCGCCCCACACCCTCTTTCTGTGCAACATCCCCACCCCCGCGTCTCATCCGATATAACAAGCCGCACGGACACATTCCACCCTTCCACATTCCCAGATGGACTCTCAAAGGTGGACCTTGTGGAGGGAGCACAGCTCTGTAGTGAGGGTCTGGGTTTACCTAAAAGGAGAAGGGTAGGCCTATGGATCCACAGGCAGCCCTAGCTGTCCCAGGGCATGTCCCGACTCACAGACTGGGGACAGAAAGGGGGGGAGAACACACCGGTACGTGCGTGTTAGACGAGAGAGAGATCCATCTCTGTCTCCGGGTTAGCTCTAGCACAGTGGTCCCCAACCCTGGTCCTCAGGGGCCGCAGAGTCCTGAAGGTTTTAGATGTTTCCCTGCTCCAGCACACCTGATTCTAATTATGAGGCTTCCGCAGAGCTTGATCACGACGCTTCATTAGAATCAGGTGTGCTGGAGCAGGGAAACATCTAAAACCTTCAGGACAGCGGCCCCCTCGAGGACCGGAATCGCCCACCCCTACTCGAGCACATACACAAGGCGGTTGGTACACACATGCAGCGATTGGTTGCAATCAATTAGGAGGTCAAATGTTCAAATGGCGAGGGCGTTCTGCGCGCTTGCTTGTTTGTTTTGGGGATGAAGCGATTGGCTTTGCTGCGTGCCGTTTAAATGCTGTTACAGTGGTTGGCCACTAGATGGCGGTCTGCGACAACACAAAAAAAAAAACATGAACCTTTCACAGGGGAAGGGAGACCTCTACTGCCTGTGACCCCCTCCCTTTAAATAAAAACCATTTCCGACTCTTTCAGCACTTGTCTTGCGAGACTAATGACAGACAACCCGAGTTTATAACCCCCCACACAGCCCCGTTTCAAGTTGAAATAACCTTCAATTCAAATCTTTGATCTAGAGGTCTGATTGTGTGGGGTGTGCTTAGAGCAGGCCGCTGATGCTGGGACAGTGTGGGGGGGGGGGGGCAAGGGAACCCCTACCTTTGACCTCATGGTGCGCTCTGAGCGTTTGGCGGCGGCGGCGGCCATCTTCAGAATGTCTGGGTTGCTTTTGGACTTCATGATATCTGAGAGGAGAGCGCAGAAGGAGCTCAGTTTGAGATGCGTGCTAACTGCTGCCTAGCCCCAACTCACTAGAACAGTACTGCTAGCCCCAACTCACTAGAACAGTACCTCTAGCCCCAACTCACTACAACAGTACTTCTAGCCCCAACTCACTACAACAGTACTGCTAGCCCCAACTCACTAGAACAGTACTTCTAGCCCCAACTCACTAGAACAGTACTTGTAGCCCCAACTCACTAGAACAGTACTTGTAGCCCCAACTCACTAGAACAGTACTTCTAGCCCCAACTCACTACAACAGTACTTCTAGCCCCAACTCACTAGAACAGTACTTCTAGCCCCCACTCACTAGAACAGTACTGCTAGCCCCAACTCACTACAACAGTACTTCTAGCCCCAACTCACTAGAACAGTACTTCTAGCCCCAACTCACTAGAACAGTACTTCTAGCCCCAACTACCAGTGCCGTTAGCTAAGTTAGACAGGAAGTGTATCCAAGCTGTATTAGACTTATTATTATTATTAGACTAGGATATGGGCTGCGTGCATGTTGTGTGTGTGTGTGTGTGTGTACCGTAGCCTCCCCGCTCCACCTCCTCCAGAGTGGGTTCCCCCAGGGCCTCGTGGGCCAGCTGCAGCTGGTCTCTCAGCCTGCCCAGGTCCCGCTCCGCTTTGGCCTTCACGATGCTCAGCTCCGTGTAGATGTCCTTGTACTTGTCAGTGGCGTACTTCTTATCCTGGGCGCATACACACACACACACGTACACACACCGTCAGCCTTTTCAAAGTTTCGATGACTATGATTTTTTAGTGGAAGTTGAACCTTGACCTCTGACAGACACGTACTCTTTGGGCGGCCTGGAGTTCGTCCTTCAGTGAGTTGATCTCCTGCTTCAGGTACTGAACCTCGGACTCCTTGACCCGCAGCATCACCTGGGCAGAGATGCAACAGCAGGTCAGAAGCAGCAGCAGCAGCATCTCTGGACAGCATTGGGCCAGCAAGGGAAGAGGTCTACTCCTTAGGACAAGGCCTGAGTCTGCGTCTAGATCTGGGCCTGAAATTGGAACTAGGTCTAGTACTGGGCCTCATTTTAAGTACTGGGAATAGGAAAGGTCCTGGATAAAAAAATAAATGGGGCTGATATTAGTATTGGGACTAGAACTGGGCCTAATATTAGTACTAGGACTGAGCTTAGTATTGGAACCGGGACTGGGCCTAATATTAGTACTAGGACTGAGCTTAGTATTGGAACCAGGACTGGGCCTAATATTAGTACTAGGACTGAGCTTAGTATTGGAACCAGGACTGGGCCTAATATTAGTACTAGGACTGAGCTTAGTATAGGAACCAGGACTGGGCCTAATATTAGTACTGGGGTTAAGCTTGGCCCTACCTCCAGCTCGTACAGCTCCTTGCCCTGGACCAGGGTGCAGCCGTCTCCTCCTCCCTCCTCACTGTTCATGGAGCGCATCTTAGTGATCTCTGCTGCCAGGCGGTTGTTAAGCTCCTGACAACACAACGACAACAAGATTAGAACTGGTGTGTGTGTGTGTGAGAGAGAGAGAGAGAGAGAGAGAGAGAGAGAGAGAGAGAGAGAGACGAGGCGGTTGAAGAGGCTGGTGCCTGTGATCATGTACATGGTTTGTGTGTGTGTGTTGTGTTTCCACCTGGTTGTGTGCGTTGAGCTCCTGGTTCTCCCTCTGGCACTGGCGGAGGGCCTGCCTCTCTGCCTCCAGGGCCTGGGCCAGGTGGGCGTTCTCCAGGCACTTCTGGGAGTACTGCTCGGACAGAACCTCGATCTCCCGCTGGAACGAGCACAGCTCCTCCCTGCGGCACGCACACAGACGCAGGGTCAAACACAGCCTCAGCACCAGAGAGAGAACAAGAGGGAGAGAGAGAGACAGGCAGCCTTAACAGCCAGACAGGCAGGCATGCAGACAGACCAGCCAAGCAGGCAGGTAGCCAGGTAGCCAGACAGGCTTCATCCTTGGGGCGACTTTAACTGAGTCTGAAATTCCAAAGCTTGGCAAGGTCACCATGCTCCTTCAGCTCCCGGTTACCATGGTTACAGCTGGCACATCCCACCAAGGGGCAACACATACTGGCACTGTCTGCTCATCCTGAACCCTCCCCCCGGCCTGGGTCCTGCATCTAGCCAGGCCCTGAGCACTCCGCCCCCGACACCCACCCACCCCCCTGTACCCTCCATACCAGCTAGCCCCTGCAGCCTACAACAATATCACCCATCCACCCTGCTGCTATGTCCTCCACCAATGCACCCAGCCAGCCCCTAAACCCACCTAGCCAGCCCCTAAATCCACCCAGCCAGCCCCTAAACCCACCCAGCCCCTAAACCCACCCCCTAAACCCACCCAGCCAGCCCCTAAACCCACCCAGCCACCCCCTAAACCCACCCAGCCAGCCCCTAAACCCACCCAGTCACCCCCTTAACCCACCCAGCCAGCCCCTAAACCACCCACCCACCCCCTACACCCACCCACCCCCTTAACCCACCCACCCAGCCACCCCCTTAACCCACCCAGCCACCCCCTTAACCCACCCAGCCAGCCCCTTAACCCACCCAGCCAGCCACTAAACCCACCCAGCCACCCCCTACACCCACCCACCCAGCCACCCCCTTAACCCACCCAGCCAGCCCCTAAACCCACCCAGCCACCCAGCGTTTGGCCATAAGTTTCTATGATCACCTAGCAACAACCTCAGCTTTAAAAAAACCTCTCTGGCAGGGACAGATCAGTGGAGTCATGAACCTCTCTGTGGGAAACCTCTCCTGGCATGCTCTGAGGTTGCCACGGCCACCCTAAACCCCCACATGCTCCGGTCTGCCACACGGCGTCAATCAGGCCCAGGCCAGCTGCCCCACAGCACTCTGGGAACAGTAGTTTCTCGCAGCGTCATCTTGTCAGACTAGATGTCAAATTCAGATAGAAATTGTTTAGTATTTTTTTGATATATATATATATATATATATATATATATATATATATATATATTTATTCTGAGTGTTCTACTATATTTTGCGGTTGCCTGCAATTTCCCCCACTGCGGGACGAATGAAGGATTATCTTATCTGAGACTGAAGACTCATTAAAGTAATAAATCAAGGGGGTTTATCTCTATCTGTCATCTACTTGTCAAGCGAGAGGGTTAAGTGTTGGGGGGGTGGGGGGACTGACGCGAACCCAAGTCAGGTAGCTGAGTCAGCGCCTCAAAGCAAGAATCGAATTTCAAGTAAACGACTCAAAACCCAAGCAAGGCGGATTCGTGTCGCGACAAGGGCAGCGTCCCGGCATTCCTGGCTTCTCCTGGGTAGTACTGAACGTTCTGGAAGGAGGTTCAAACGTACTCGTGCTGCCTGCGGATTTCCTCGATGTCTGCGTTCTCCGTGTTGTTGCCGGCCTTGCGGGCCTTCTCCAGCTCCTTCTCCAGCTCCGACCGGTGGGCGTTCTTCATCGCCTCGATCGCTACGGGCAACCACAACATTTTATTTGGGGCTAGAACAACAAGCGTCTGTTTGTCACATGAACAGAAGTGTTTTGCAGACTATAGTGGGGATGTGTTGTGTTGTCCATTTGAGTCTGTACTTGTACTTCCATGTTATTTGTATCATTTGTATTATTTGTTATTTGTATCATATTGGTAGTGTATTTTACATTGTATTCATTTTTTATTAGTATGCCACATATATGTTCTATGTTTGCTAATTTCTGCCACAGTGAATTCTATGTTTGTTAATCTTGCATAGCGAATAAACCCCATTCTGATTCTGAATCTGTTTTAACCAACTTGCATCACACATTTACCGAACCTTAATAAAGCAGTCATGAGCATCTCATTAAGAACTAAACTGGTCCCACTGGAGGGGGATTAGGCTTTGATCTACATATTTATATATACTGTATGTGTGTATATAGCTGAGTATGAAAGCATTTGACCGCAGAGCAAGGGGTCAGCTAAATGAATCCATTACATTAAGACTGCCTATCTGCGGTGTTGCTGACCGACAGCATCAAAACAGAGGCTAGGATCTGATCCAAGGCCAGAGATTAATGAAGGGATTGAGAAAGGAATGCCATTTAGGGTGAGTCAACAACCTCTAGAGCTTCACCTCTCAAGCCCGAAAATAAAGAGAGCCCAAAGGATTTAGCTGTTTCATAACTTTCTAACTTCCTGTCCTGTAACACCCTGTTCTCCTGTCCTGCAGCTTCCTGTCCTCCTGTCCTGCAGCTTCCTGTTCTCCTGTCCTGCAGCTTCCTGTTCTCCTGTCCTGCAGCTTCCTGTCCTCCTGTCCTGCAGCTTCCTGTTCTCCTGTCCTGCAGCTTCCTGTTCTCCTGTCCTGTAACTTCCTGTTCTCCTGTCCTGCAGCTTCCTGTTCTCCTGTCCTGCAGCTTCCTGTTCTCCTGTCCTGTAACTTCCTGTTCTCCTGTCCTGCAGCTTCCTGTTCTCCTATCCTGCAGCTTCCTGTTCTGTCCTGCAGCTTCCTGTTCTCCTGCCCTGTAACTTCCTGCTTCTAGCTTCCTGTTCTCCTGTCCTGCAGCTTCCTGTCTCCGTAGCTTCCTGTCAGGAGCAGCACACTGACCAGAGATGGTGGCGGCCGTCTCCTCGGCCAGCAGCCGCTCCTTCTCGTCCTGCAGGTTCTCCAGCTCGCGCTGGTGCTTCCTCAGCAGCTCGTCCACCACTCTCTGGTGGGACTCCTCCATGGCGGCGAAGCCCCGCTCGCAGGTGGCCTGCCAAGGGGCAGAGGAAACAGTCAGAACACGCACACAAACACACACAAACACACACAAACACACACAAACGCACACAAAATCAGCCACACCCACACGGAGCACGCGTGCTGACAGGGCGCATAGATACCCATTCAGAACACATCCATCCATCCATCCACACACGGCCTCGGCCAGCACCAAGAGTTGCCCCTGACCGGGTGAACCGACCCAGGGGGAACTCCAGCGCCTCCCAGCCTCAACCTGGGCGAAGAGCCGCTTCACGGACACGGAGACGGCGGCAAACACGCAGCTAGCTACAGCACGTTAGCCACGAGCCGGCGGTTAGCGGAGGGTTAAAAGAACGACGGAATCCTCGAACATGTTAAAGGAATGCGTGGGCAGGAAAAGGGGTGAGGTCGCGTCCTAACTCCCCCGTAGGAGGGGGGAACAGATATCCCAGCCAGGTTTGTGCCGAATGGGGTCTGGGCCAGCTCTTAAAAAAAAAGACTCAAGTTCACGTCTGGTTTAACGT
This sequence comes from Neosalanx taihuensis, assembly GCA_030340665.1. Taxonomy (NCBI): domain Eukaryota; kingdom Metazoa; phylum Chordata; class Actinopteri; order Osmeriformes; family Salangidae; genus Neosalanx; species Neosalanx taihuensis. Next base: position 10,270,559 of record CM059303.1, on the reverse strand, counting down.
CTGAATCCTGTTGCAATTGCCTGAACACTTATGTACGTAAAAGCTACGAGGCGATTGCTGTTGGCTAACTGTTGGATGGAATGTGGGATCAGACCTGGATCCACAACCTCAACTCATAATAATAATACCTCATTTAGCAGACGCTTTTATCCAAAGCGACTTACATTAAGTACAGGGACATGCTCCATGAGGCAAGTAGGGTGAAGTGCCTTGCCCAAGGACACAACATCACATAGCCACAGCCGGGGTTTGAACGCACAACCTTCCGATCATGAGGCCAACGCCTTAACCCACTGAGCCGTCTGACTCATGAAAGGACTCTAAAAAGGATCAAGCTAGCGCACACACAAACCCAATGCATCTTCATCGCGAGGTGCATTGGTCACTCCGCCAGCGTCAAAACAACAAAAGGCTCCCAGCCTCGCTCTGACGCCTTACAGCAACGCGGAGAACGGGGTAGGGGGCTGGTCGGGTGGGGTAGGGGAGTAATCCCAACCAGCGCGCTTTGAAAACAGGGGGGAAACCATTCACCGATGCTATTATAATTACAGTGCATGTTTCCACCAGAGAGGATTTGAATGGCCTTCCGTCTGTCTCGACCGCCGAACCTGGGCCTGCTTCCGTCCTCTATTCAGGAACGCTAATCTGAGCGCTCAGTCAGAGGGGTCTGCCCCCTTCTGTCCCTGCCGCGGGCCCAGACAGACAAACATGGCCGCCCCAGCCTGTTGTCCCAGGGATAACTCTCCAGCGCTCGGAAGCCAGGCCTTGCTGAGCCAACTAACCCGCCCACCCCCCACCCCCCGCAGGGTAAACTGAGACTTCCTGCTCTGCCATGACAGTGAGCGGCACCTGTACTTCTGCTTAGATACTTCGTCTGTGCGTCTAGGTTGGCATTGCGTGTGTGAGCGGGAGAGAGGGAAAGCGATAGGGGTAGAATGAAGGAGAAAGAGAGAGTGAAAACGATAGGGGTAGAATGAGAGAGAGCAAGAGTTAGAAAGAGTGCAAGAGAGAGAGAGAGTCAGAGGGAGATTGAGAGAGAAAGAGAGAGCAGGAAAGAGAGAGAGACAGCAAGAGAGTGCCAGACACTAGAGCCTTCACATCCTGTTTAGGGATGAAGGGGTTGTGGGTATACACAACTGAGCTATTTTCAACCATTAAAGAGTCAATACAGGATGAGATAGATATACATACACTGTGATCTTTAAAGACAGGAGCTACGCAGACAAATCTGACAAGAATTATAAAATGGCTCCTTGCACAAACTCATTGACCGCTGCTCAAAAACCCATCCCATCTGTTGCTAGCAGAAACAGGTCCAGAAGCTAATCTGCATATTGAAACTACCATATATGGAGAGTAGTGCATAGTGAACACTAACTAAACTAAATTAAAATAATTGCTTACACAGGCATACATTCGTATAAGTTTAACCGTGTGCTGGCACTCTAACCCTTTTCCATTTGTCTTGATAAACAATTTAGCCAATGAATCATTAGCATTAGCAACTAAAGTTACCAGTTAGAAAGGGAAAGCTAACGTTTCAGTCAAAACGAGATACAAAGACAAAGAAGTAAACCATATGTATATTTCAGTGGTAAAAAAAAAAGAGACAAACAAAAATACAATAAAGAGACTGGAAATGATTTTCCCAAACTCTGTTTCAATAAGAAAATGGGTTAACTCTTTGTCTTTGTAATCAGTCTGAGGAACATCAAAAAATGTTAAGCACATCAAACTAACACTACAGAGGAACTCATTTCATGAGCAACTTAAACTTAAAAACTGGACAGCTAGTCTAGATGTTCTCACCAAATATGTGGATGTATGTTGGAACTGAACACAAGATGTGCTCAAACATTGGCTAGGGTTCCAAAATGGGTTCCTCGGCATGCTACGCAACTAAGCGCCAACGACCGCATGCACTACAGGACAGGGTTAGTCACCATGCAACACGGAAAGATAAAGAGTCTACAGAGAGCAGAGGGAAGGTCAGCTGGGTTAGGTAGGTCAAGGGAGGGGGTTTGGGGAAGGAACGGAGGGGGAGGTGGGGTGGGTCTGGGGGCGCCACAAGGAGACACAAGGCATCACGGATGGCGAACAGCAAGGGACAAGGGAACGCTTCCACCTTCAGGCTTTCCAGATCTTTCTCGTATTTCAGCCGGAGAGTCGGCGCGTCTCCCCGCTGCTCGCGCCGCCTCATTTCCTCCGTCAGGGCTAGGACCTGGGCCACCAGCTCCTGGAGGCGACCCTTGAGGGTGGAGGTGGTGGACTCGGCCGGCAGCGCTCCGCAAACCTCAGGGCCGTCACCTTCCGGGCCGAGCACGCTTCGCAGCTCCTCCATTTCCCTCTGGAAGTTCTCCAAGATGTTCCTCCGCTCGACTTCGTGCTTCCGCTTCAGGTTCTCCATGCAGACGGTGAGGGAGTCGATCTCCTTCACGTTCTCCTCGGACAACGAGCGCAGCATCTCGCCCGCGGTGGCCACCTCTTGCCGGAGCTTCTCCACCTCTCGCTCGTAGACGTCTTTCGCCTCTCGCAGCTCCTTCTTGTGCTTGGCGATCATGTCCTGGAGCTGAATGGCCTTGTCCAGGGAGTCTACGGGCTCTCCCTCAATCTGAATGCGGGTCTTCGGTGCTGTCGGGTCGTCTCCGCTTTGCCTTTCCTTGCCTGACAGACGATTTTGAAAGTCTTGCAGTTTGCATTGGAGATCTCTGTTCTGGTTTTGAAGATAAAGGCAGTTTGGACAGTCGGAACTGCCAGTTTGAACCTGGCTGACGTTCGGCCATATGGCATGTTGGAATTTCAGCCTACTGAGGAGGTAGGAGTTGTGGGCCTCCGTCATGGCGTCCAACAGATACTCTGACCAACCTTTCTTGGAACTGCCCGAAAAGCTAGCTAGAACCAAAGGCATAAGCTTGCTGTTGGTCGACATGGTGACGGCGGAAGCAATATGGGTGAATAAACATACTTTCTCTTGTAAGGTCGCCGCTAGATCTTTCAAAACGGCCGCGTTGGACTGTGTCTCCGACATCGTCGCTTCGCCGTCAGCCTTAGTCTGTGGCGCGAGACGGCTGACCAATAGCAGAGCCCTCTTCTCTGCCACCATACGCTCAGCAAAGCACCTTTCAAAGGAAGGTTCACTCTCTGAACAACCGGAGCTGACCTTCATAGCGCCTAGCAACTGGCTCCAGAACTCCAGTCCCGCTACCAACATCTCCGCCAGCCTCTCACTCACCTCAACTCGCTCCTCTCCAGCAGTCTCAAGGCCATCTGTGCTAAGTAAAGTGCTTCTCAAATCGCTACGCATCAGCTCCACGTTACAGTCTACCTTCAACAGCATCTCTAACACCGTGCTGAGGGCTACCGACTTCATCTTGAGGTCCCCTAAGACTTCCTGTATAACCCCTTCTACTTCCTGGATCACCTCTTTATCTACAACCTGCTTCTCATCCGTCTGCATCCGTTCTTCATCAACAACATGTGCCGTTACTTCTCCTCTATCACTACTTGCTATCTCCTCTTCCACTTGCATCGGCCATCTTTCATTCTGCACCTCTAGAACCTTCTGACTCCCGACCCGAACAGCTTCCTGACATCGGGTCTTAAGCTCTGCGTTCTGGGTTTGGAGTTCCTTGCAGCGCCCCTCTGAAGACTGGAGGAGCATGTCAGTCTCGGCCAGCTTGGCCTCCGCAGCGGCTAGCTTCTCCCTGAGTTGATCTCCCTCCAGCGGGGACTGGTCGGGCTGGGAATCCTCCATGTGGAAGCCCAGGCCTCTGAGAGTGGCCTCTTTCAGCTGCAGTCTCCTCTCTGTGTCCTTTAGGCTGTCCCCCAGCATCTCCAGCGTGACCAAGGCTTCGTGGAGCCTGTGGGACTTCTCGTTCAGCTCCCTCTCGTAGTACTCCCTGTCGATGGCGTTGGCCTCGCTCTCAGCCAGCCGGGCCTTGACGCGCCTCAGCTCCTCCGCGAGCGCCAGGTGTCGTTTCCCCTCCTGCAGGGCGCTCAGCTCCGCTTTCAGCCGGTCGATCTCCCTGTCGGCCTCGGTCAGCTGGTTCAGCATCTCCTGGTAGCGCCGGGTGAGCGCCGCGTTCTCGCTGGTCAGCAGCTCGGCCCTCTGCGACAGCGTGCCAATGGTGATCTCGTGCATTTCAGGGTGGTCTTCCACCTTGCAGAGGGGGCCGTACTGGGTTTTGAGGCTCTCCACCTTCTGCCTGTGAACCCGTTCCAGCATATCCTCCATGGTCAACAGACGGCACTCGTAGTTCCGGATACTTTCGCCCGCCTTGGCTAAGCTCTTCTTTATGGTTTCGTTCTCTGCCTCCTGTTCGTACTTCCACGTATCCAGAAGCTTCTGACAGCTGCCCTGCCTGTCTATTTCCTGACTCGCACCCTCAAGTGATCGCAGAAGCCTAACCAACACACTCAGGGTTAGTGGCCTGCCGGACGTAAGTTCCTCTATCTGAGTGATCCTGTCTGCGCTATCCTGGATGACAAAGCTAACGGTTTTCTGGATAAGATCGGGGGGAGGGCTTTCTGAGACGGGTGCTTTGGGGGAGTCAGAAAGGCAAGGTTCCTTGGCGGCAGTGTGAGAAAGCGAGAGGCCAAGCTGCGCCTGCATATTGCGCTTTTTCAGTTCCTGCAGCTGCAGCAGTTCTTTGGTCTCCTGGTACTTCTTTGTTAAGCTCTGAGCTGGAGAACTAACCAGTTCGGGCCTCTTCGTCTGGGCCGCAACATCGGCATCCAGACCGGTTGGATGCTCCAGCTTGGAAAAGGGACCAGAGAGTTGGTTAACACACAGGAGGCGGGGGTGGGCGGGTGAAAAAAACTAGGCCTAAAAAGGTTTTACGAATTACTTGCCCCCATTTTCAGATTTACATGGAAACATTTACCAAACTAAAAAATAAATTTACTATAGTAATTATGATAAAAATACATTACGAATAATTAATCAGAGTTATCATTATAGGATGTATTTTAGAGGGCTGGAGAGAATATAAATGGCCGTTGTTAGTAAATCACAAGAGATCATGCACATTAAATGGTTAAAAGTTAATAAATGGGGTAAGTGATGCAACATTAGTACTAGCTAGATGGTTTATTTAGAGATGGGAGGCACACTAGGTGGTCCAAAGACAGACAGCCTTCTATCTATTTATCTTCAAAGATGATCATTATTACGTCGTAATAATTCGAATAAAGCCAAACTACGTCAGTCTAGTCTAAACTATCAAATCATACACTATTAATTCCAATTCAAAATGAATAATAAAAAATAAAAAATCATGACATAGCCTAATCACATACACAATGAATATGCAGTTTGACTGGATGATTACCTGATTTTTAGAAACCTACAAACCATTTTCAAATGCAAACAGACAACATCTGGGTTCCGTTTAACCCTCAAGGCAGCACATCTGTCAACTGAAAACTATTCTACTCCATCACCCCTGACAACAATCTGCCCTCAATCTTCTCATAACTGCACACGCAGCGAGGTGATTCTCAATCAAGCGCAACACAGCTCTCTCGCACACGCGCGCCAACTCTCACAGACTTGAAACGGTACACACTCGTTTCTTTAACTTTGACACGAACAAGACGAAAAACCCTGCAGATTCAGGCCTACGCATCGCTCACCACCAGCGCAGAAAACGGGACACAAACTGGAAAAGCTTACTAGTCCACAAAGAGCAGGTAGAACATTTGGCCACCATGCATGACATTTCAAAACAAGACGAGACAAAAGTTTAAGGCCACATCTCCAGCCGATCGACAGACAGGTACCACACCTACTGCTGGCGTCCAGAGGACACCGAAGCGTTCATGCCTTGACCCCGGCACGTAGACGCCATCGTCCAAGCCTCGTGTTAATGATTATCAGTCATTGAATGCTCAATCCCAAAAAGTGCTAGCATGAGTTTCATGACTTCAGCTGTAACACAGCGGAAAGCGATGAGCGAATAGAAGTCATAAAAACACAATATGGGGGGGGAAGAGAAAAAAAGATATATCAGAAAAAAAGATCTTCCGTGTTTCCTTTCGCATGCAATGAACTCATGCAGAGGCCCGTTTCCGAAGCCCTTTATTTTTTATCGCAGCTCTGGTGTCAGTTTTGTTGTTGGATGTCGTCTTATCGATAAAATACAACATGCAAAGAAAATGTTACATCCTAAGAGAGGAAGTCGCTCGGTTTGAAACAGTCAGCGCAGACAGCTGGCCTGCATGTAATATGATACATCAGAATACAGCGGAGCGCCGGGCGAGGAGAGAGAGAGATGGTGAGGGTGAAGATATGGGAGAGGGAGAGATGAGAGTGAGAAAGACTGGGTGGTAAAGAGGGAGGGGAGAGAGTGAGGGGGATGGAGAGAAAGATGGACAACAACAAAGAAAGAGTTTGAGAGATGAAACAGCGATGAGGAACGCAGAGAGAGAGAGAGGGAGGGGGCGTGAGAGAGAGAGAGAGAAAGAGATAAGGAGGTAAAGCGTTGCTCTTACGGGGGAGATGTATCCGGTGCGGACGTGCTGCTCTCTCTCCAGAGCTGTCCTCAGTTGAAGCTCCAGCTCCTGCTTGTGCTGGTTGGAGTCCAGCAGCTGGTGGTGACAGCTGTCCAGCTGGACCTTCAGCTCTTCTACCTGGGAGAGGAGGTCCAGCATCAGCAGAGGGAGGGAGGGAGGGGACATACTACCAGCTCTGGCTAAAACAGGGGTGTCCATTCCTGGTCCTCGAGGGCCACTGGTCTGACTGTAGATATTTCCCTGCTCTAGCACACCTGATTCTAACTAATGGTCATTATCAGGCTTCCAGGGAGCTTGATAAGGACCCATCCTGTAGAATCTGGTGTGCTAGAGCAGGGAAACATCTAGAACTTTCAGGGCTGTGGCCCTCGAGGACCAGGATTGGACACCCCTGGGCTAGAGTACAGTGTTGGGCTGCTAGTTCTGGCTTCTACACACACACACACACACACACACGCACACGCACACGCACACACACACACACACCCACACACACACACAAATACAGACCCCTTTCTTGTAGCTCTCCAGCAGTTTCTCCAGCTCAGCGGTGTCCCTGGTCTGCAGGGTTGAAGGCAGGGGAACCCTCCGCTCCTCCCGAATGGGCGTCTTCTCCACCTGCTGCCAGTGCTGCTCGATCACCTCCTCCACCTTCTGGTGCCTGTCCCCAGCCGCGGGCCCCGCAGGGCCTTCCCCCGGGGCCTTCTCTCCCCCTCCACTCTCAAAGTCCATCCGGCCGCCCTCCCCCCCAGACGCCGGCTCTGCGGCGGAGCCCGTGACAGACTCGTACCTCTTCCTCCTCTCCTCCCTCCGCCGGTTCCGCTCGGGGTCTCCCAGGTCGGCCTGCAGGGGCTCGGCCTCCTGGGCCCGCTGCTGGGCCATGGCCTGGGCGATGGGTCGGAACTCGGCCCAGTCGAAGGTCTTGGAGCGGCCCTCTCGCCGGCGCTCGCGAGCGCGGCTCTTCTTGGGGCCCTGGCCCGGCTCGCGCTCCACGGAGGAGGCCTCGGAGGAGGAGGGGAAGTCCTGGGTCACGTCGGGTCTCGCTCGGGCTTCGGAGGGGGCGAAGGAGCCGTGGTCTTCAGTGGAGCTGAGGGTGGAGGTGGTGGAGGGGGGCACAAGGCACAAGCATGAACGACTAAAACTCACATGGTTATGCTTGTCTGGGGATGGGGGACAGGTAAAGGGGAGCAAGAGCTTTTGACTGCAGGTTCAAATCCCCCCCTCCCCCTGTGTATGTTGCGAAAACATCCCATAGCATAAGGCTGTATAAAGCAATGGTAGGAGGGGTTCAAATCCATCTCATTGTGAGGCAATTTTGTCTCCTTCAAGATAGAAAACAATATGTTGAGGCTGCTACTGACCTGGCCACATCCGGGGCTGTGGAGGACGGCCTCACGTTCTTCATGACTGCCAGGATCCAGTTCCTGCGGATCCCTGCCGTCATGGCCGACAGGGTGTGCACGCCCTCCTGGGTCTGAGGGACGACAACCGTCGTTATTTACTCAACAAACAAAACTCTTGTTTTCGTTGACGGAGGGGAAAACTACCACAGGGGCTCCGGCAGCCCACGCTCAAACCAAACATTCACTAATCATGACGTTTGCAAAAACAAATAGCTGTGGGTTTAGTAACTTCGCCAGTATGACCAACGACAAGGCTAGCGGTTAACGCTAGTTTCAACTAACGCTAGTTTCAGTTAACGCTAGTTTCAGCTAACTCTAGCTTCAGCTAGTCTAATAGTTTAATAACCCACGCAGCATTTAAATTGGGAATATTACACATTACAACCCTTAGTAGTAGTATGTACGACCCTAAATCAACAGGGTTGTATCTCCCAACTACTTATCTCCTGACTACAGGTATTTGTCATCTAAAGATCTGTATATATTGTATCCCAGCACCCTATTTTGATCCCAGCCTTTACCCCTTGTGTGTATTTACTTACTTATTTTGCCCCCATACCTCTACCCCTGTGTGCTTTTACGAGACTGTGTGCCGTTGTTGCTAAAGACTTTCCCCTCGGGGATTCATGAAGTATTCTGAATCTGAATCTAAGCGGGTTGCGGTGGCTAAACGCTGGACGTGCGAGCTGCAGTGATGAAGGGAGAGAGAGAGAGAGAGAGAGAGAGACACTGACGTGGATCTGGAAGCCATAGTTGCGCTGAGCCTGGTACTCTGTAACATTGTAGCAGGTGGACAGGTCGATCTCCCCGTCCAGGTCCGAGGCCTGAGGACACGAGAGGGGGAGAGGCTCACACACATGCAGACATCTGGACTGCTGACACAGCAGAAACACACGTGCTACACACGACACCGTGCTAAAGGTCTTAGGCACAAAATTACATTAAATATATAAAAAACTCCATTCATAATTTTTTGAAATATATATATTTATATCAAAAAAGATTCAAACATATTCAACTTAGCCGTTTAATTCTGATGCACAAATAAAATAGACCAAATGTGGTATGCATATAATTATTTTTTGTTTTTTTAATTATAATCTTTGTCAGTTATCACATTAACATCATGAGCGCCTAAGACTTTTGCACGGTACTATGTGTCTATATTCCAATCCTTATTTGAACACACACACACACCGACACACACACACACACACAAACAGCATTATGCACCGTGGGTTCACAACAGAGTTCAGGAGGTGAGACTCTACCTCCTCGGCGATGGAGTCCTTGTAGTAGCGGAGGCTGTGATCTGTCAGCACGAACCAATACTTCTTCCACTGCAGGGAGAGGAACGGGAGGCCAACAGGAGGTCAGATACAAGGTTAGGACGCGCGGCAAGACGTTAATACAAGGTTGAATCAGGTTTATCTGATCGCTCCCTGAGAACCAAGGTTACTTTTGAGCCGGGAATAAAAACAGTCTGTCTCTATATCCCCTCCATCAGTGTAGCACTGTGCTGTACACATAAGGTCCCATCTTTAAAATACTTAGAAGCCCCTCCCTCCTCTTTCAACTGCCACCCCTTGAAGCCCTGCCATCAAAGCCCCCCCAAAAGGCCAGAGAATGCTACGGACGTTGTAGAATGTGCTTGAGGTGGACAGTTCTGATGGCCGTTTGAACTGGAGGCCTGGTGCTTTCATGAGGTCTGCTGAGCCCATGTGCGGATCCAGGCTCGTGCTACGGGGGCTGATGAGTCACGTTTACGGCTGCTGGGCATCTACATGGTTGAGGGCCGGTGTGAGGGGGTGTTTGGGGTGGGGGTACCTGTGCTTGGTCGTCCAGCTTCACCATCCAGCCCTTCTTGAAGTTCAGCAGGTCAGGCTGTAGGGGGCGGAGAGAGAGGGAGACAGTGGGAGAGAGACAGGGGGAGAGAGAGAGAGAGACAGGGAGGGAGAACGACAGGGAGAGACAGGGAGATAAAGAGATGGAGAGAGACAGGGAGAGATAAAGAGGGAGATAGACAGGAAGAGACAGGGAGCGAGAGAGACAGCGAGAGAGAGAGAGAGAGAGAGAGAGACAGGGAGAAAGAGTGGGAGACAGGGAGAGAGATAGAGACAACGAGAGAGACAGGGAGAGAGATAGAGACAACGAGAGAGACAGGGGGAGAGATGGAGACAGGGAGAGACAGAGAGACAGCGAGAGAGACAGGGAGAGAGATAGAGCCAGGGAGAGATAGAGAGAGGTGTAGATGGACAGAGTGGAGGACAGACAGATACAGAAGGTTAGAGAAATGTCCCACTCAAACGCTGCTTATGACAGGGTCCCACATGGATGCAGTGCTGTGCCCGCCTCGCTAACCCCCATGCAGGACGAGCTGGGAGGTCACACAGGTACCGGGTGATCAACGGCAGCCAATCACTGCTCTACACCCAGGTCACATGACCTCACCTGAACCTACTCCGCTGACTGGATCGAACTAGGGTTAGCTGAAGCACTTTGAAACCCAACTCGCAACACACTTTTCTGCACTTAAGTAATCAGAGTTATATTCTAAAACTTCCATTAACAATTGGTCTTTGAATCTGGTTATCCTAAACTGATAACATAATCAAGGATTAAGAGCAGAAAATCATTCCAACATGCATGAAAAAATAGAGGAGGGCCGTGACTCTGATCCAGGGTCAGATCTTGCCTCCTCGCACGACCTTTCAACCCTCTGCGGGGTAGGAGGGGACACTGACCCCGGACCAGTCGTTAGAGACCGCCCTCTATCCACTCAGACAACTTTAGTGTCCAACACTGCTGCCTGATGTGCTATCACAAAGTGAAGGGGAAAACACACACACAGTCACACGCACACATACAGTGATAAACACAGACATACACACACACACACACACACAAACACACACACAAACACACACACAAACATACATATACACACACAGAGACACAGACACAAAGACACACAGAGACACACACACACACACACACACACACACAAAGCATGTGAACAGTGCCTTGGGGGAAGCAGTGGAAGTCTGTGACTGACGCGCGCACACACACCCTGCTCATTCGCAAACACACGCACACACACGGCAAAACAAGTGCACTGTACTGGGCTTGACTGCACACGAAGGAGGACCAGGAGAGTAACCTGAGGGTAGGAAGGAGAGGCTGCACTGCCCCCAGATGCCTGGAGGACCTCACTACAACACACACACACACACAAACACACACACAGCAGTCACACACACACACACACAAAACACACAAGTTAGTCTCAAGGGGTCAAGAAAAGGTCAGAGAGGTTTGGAGCTTGTTTTTGTTTTGACCTAGGGATAGACACAGTACCGGGAGCGCAAACTTTCCCACCGCTACCAAAATGATCCCTGAACCTAATCCCGATCACAAACGACGGATTAGACCCAAACAAATAGAATTAGCGGTTGCATTGTTCCCATCGCAGTCGCACAAACACACCAGCCAGATCAGGGCTAAGGTTTCCCAACCAAGGGGCTGTAACAGCTGATTTCAGACAAACAAGGTTGTTACACAACTGTTTGGTATAGCAGAGGATTTTCTCACTGCTCCCCCCAACCCATGCTCCCCTAACCCCCTTACCCAAAAAAATAATCCTCCAGCGCGTTTTGACCAATGAGAGGCCGGGTCACCTGGCGACTGCTACGCCAAACTCTCACCCGATCTGACCCAGCGGTTAACGACCCAGAGCCAGGTCTGGGCGGGCCTCTCGTGACTGACACCGACACTCCCCACCCCCCTTGGCAGCACCGGTGGTTCAGTGGTAGGATTCTTGCCTACCATGTGCAGAAGGCCTGGGTTTCATTCCCGGTGGGGGTTCGAATGCTGGCCAATGCATTGAATATGTGTGCACCTGTGAAATTTCCCCATTAGGGGACTAATAAGGAATCATTTCTTATTTCTTTCTTTCTCCTATCTCCCAGGCCTGGGCCAGCCAGAGGCTGCCGAAAGGCTCTCACCCCTGCAGGCCAGCTGCAGAGGAGGGTTGGAGGCCCCAGGGGGGTCCATCCTGGACTGGAGGATGATGGGGGAGGGGGGAGAGGGGGACAGTAGGGGAAGAAGGTTGGGGGGGAGGATGAGGGACGTCAGGGAGCAGAGTGGGGGGTTGAGAGAGGATTGAGAGGGGAGGCTGTGGGGAGGGGGGAGGAGAGAGGGGTGAGGAAGAGGGAGAGATGGCCACTCACGGTCATCACTGACTCGGTGGTGCGGCGGTCCAGGGACTTGGCTCTCCTCAGCGGGGGCAGGGTGGAGGGGAAGTCCAGGCCCTGGCCGGGGTCATGCCTCTGCTCCTGGAACACAAACATGGACACGCACACTTGTTATTAGCGTGCCTGCTAACACCAAGGCATACTAGTGTTACCATCTTGCTACCAGCAAGGCTTTCTATCATCACCCATTTGATATATTTTATTATAGTCACCAGGGCTCCTCCATGTTTGAATGTACCCAGATGTGAAAGGTGTCAAACTGTTTTGTTCCCGATTGCATGGTTAATGGTTCATGGAAGGTTCCAGTGGTAGGTGTTGGCTAGCTAGAGCTAGCCGTTTATGCTAACTGATATTGGTTCATGGAAGATTCCCGTGGTAGGAGTTAGCTAGCTAGCAGTTTATGCTAACTGATATTGGTTCATGGAAGGTTCCAGGCCCGTGACTGTGTGTGTGTGTGCGTGCGAGAGCGAGCTCCATGTTTGGGGGGTGGGGGACTGCATTCTCCTGGGGGTCTTCTCTGACCAGGGTGGGAAAAGGGAAGCACAATCGCCAGGGGACTCTGACCACAGAATGGAAACTGGAAATGAACAGAGCACACTCTGACCCCCCACTCCCTCACTCCCCCAGCCCCTAACCCAAACAAAGACAGGACGAGGGGGGTGGGTGTGAGAGAAGAGGAGGCACGAAAGAAGACGGAAAGTAGAAACGTTTGAGAAAAGGAGAGAGAGGAGAGAGAGATGTTCTTCATCAAAAGAAGACGTGGGGGAGGAGGGGGGGGGAGAGTAACATGTAACGCTGTCCTGCACCGGCCAGAGGGCGGGGTTTACCTCTCTGTGGAAGCGGCGGTGCTCGCTCCGGCCCTGCCTGCCCCCACCCCTCCCTGCCTCCTCCACCTCCATCCTCTCGGCGTTCTCCAGCTCCAGGGCCTCCAGCTTCTCTATCACGCCGGAGCGACTGAAACACACACATACAGATGGCATGGTTAATGATGGGACCAGGGTGCGTCTGCTGGTGGTCTCGAGGTGAGGGGGCGAGGAGTACGGGGCGGGGGCTGTGGCGCGTCCACGTCGGACGGTCTGCGGACAAGGAGGGTCTCACACACACACACTCTCTCACACACACACGCTCACACACACACACACACACACACACACACACACACACACACACACACACACACACACACACACACACACACACACACACACACACACACACACACACACACACACACACACACACACACACACACACACACACACACACACACACACACACACACACACACACACACACACACACACACACACACACACACACACACACACACACACGCGCGCTTCTTCCCTGCCAGTTATTCAGCAGAAGACCTGATTTACTCAGAGAAAACAGCAGCAGGGCAGGATACTGTAGGTAGAGAGACAAGAAACAGAGAGACAATGAGAGAAGAGACAGAGTGATAGAGGCAGAGCAAGCGAGAGAGAGAGAGCGAGAGAGAGACATAGCAAGCGAGAGCGAGAGAGAGGGAGAACGGGAGACGCAGGAACGGCTAGAGGGAGCGAGAGACGGGCAGTGGGGAATATGACATGACTCTGGGTTTCTTTCCTCCCCCTGATGTTGTCCTTATTAGAAGAGCTCTGCTACCTTACAAGGCAACGAGGCTCCAACCAGGACGGAGGTATTCCTGTCACATGGTCTCCGGATGCTTCCCTTGCTGCCGGGGTGCAGTGGGTACGGGTGTGTGTGTGTGTGTGTGTGAGAGAGAGAGAGAGCGAGGCAGAGAGCGAGATAATTAGACAGAATTAGAGTTGAACAGAGACAAAGCTACAAAGAGATACCCCCCAAAAAATCATATGAAATGAAACGCGGTGGGTTATCTTTCTACCGGGAGAGAGACTCTATCCTCTCCTCTCTCTCTCTCAGCCCGGAAGGAGGGCTGAAGGAGCCAGGAAGTGTGTGTGTGACCCCCGTGACCTTTCCTAGAACAGAGCCAAAGGCGGGCGTCTGGATGGAAAGAACAAAGGCTGTTTATCCAGCGGGTGTTTAGCCTGGACACAAGGCTGGATAACCCTGCTTCGAACCCTGGTTATCCAGGAGGGTTATCCATCAATAACCACAAATCCTAGCAGACTAACGCTGAGATTTCTGGGATATCACTTCGCTCTGAGGGGATTTGACCAAATATGGCCTATTTTCCGACACGTTGAACGTTATTTCTGACGATGTGAGTGGGCACTACAGAGAAGTGGTGTGTGTGTGTGTGTGTGCACATCATAGGGCTGACTGTGTGGTCATGCCTTTAAAAGGATAAGCCTCTCTTCTGCCAGGAAAATGTTAGCAAGTTCGAACCTGGAGTCTGAGCGAGTTCATCTAAATCAGGCTCCGATTAGCCCTTTTACCTAACAGACAGTTAAGTCAAGCTAAGTTAAGGACCAGCTCCTCTCTGCTCTCCCAGGCTGAGGAGAGCCTACATCTCCCAGGCTGTGTGGAACCTACATCACTTAGGCTGTGCAGAGCCTACATCTCCCAGGCTGTGCAGAGCCTACATCTCCCAGGCTGAGGAGAGCCTACATCTCCCAGGCTGTGTGGAGCCTACATCTCCCAGGCTGTGTGGAGCCTACATCTCCCAGGCTGTGCAGAGCCTACATCTCCCAGGCCTACATACCCATCCAGCCATCCATACCCATCCATCCATTCATCCAGACCCATCCATCCATCCATATCCAGCCAGCCCTGGCCCCTCCCTCCCTCACCTCCTCTCGGGGCTGAACACGGCTGCCTCTCTCTCCGGGCTCCGCGCCCGACTCCTCTTCTCCGCCTTCCTGGCCTCGGCCTCCAGCCGGCGGGCCCGTGGCGTGTCCGCGTGGGGGCCGTGCGGCTGGCGCGAGTGGCTCTCCGTGGAGGTGACCGTGCTGCCGCTGGCGTCCGAGTCCAGGCTGCTGACCGAGCCGCTGATGTGGGAGCCGTTGGAGAGCAGCGAGCTGCCCGAGGGGAAGGGGTCGCTGGGGGCCGGGGACAGGCACCGGGGGAGGCCCCCCAGGCTGGAGCAGGAGCCCGTGGGGGAGAGGAGGTCGTGGGGAGGGTGCGGTACGGCGCCGTGGAGAGGCAGGCCGGCGCGGTCCACCTCGTCGCCGTTAAGGGAGCCGGTGTCCGAGCCGCGGCCTGCCGAGGACCCCTCACCTGGGGGAAGGGGAGGCGGTGGGGGTGGACATAGAAGAGGAATAAGTGTTAAACAGGGCAAACATAGAATGACTTTCCCATATACGATGAATATTCCCAGATCTCCTTAACTCCTCCCTACCTGCAGGGGTCAGCGGGGAGCCCAGGGAGGGCAGGTCCGCTGCGGACCACACCGCCGCCCCCTCCGCCTCCCTCTGGCTCAGCTCCTCCTGCCAGATGATGGAACTGGAGTCCGGAACCTTCTCTGCTTCTGGAATCCCCGAGCCGGTCACCGCCACCTTGGCCGGGCCTGGCTCCTGGTAGGTCAACGGCAAAACCAATAACAAACGTGACGATAAAATAATAAGATGACGACAACGCAACAACATGACAAAAGAAACACGACAATGACGTGACAGCAACAACATGAGAAGGTTTTTAAAGGGCGACAGACTGCTGACTTGAACTACACACACACTTAGGAGTCTGATAAGTCAAAATATACTTGTGTGTGTGTGTGTTGTTACCTGGGAGGTAGTAGGCTCGACCTTGCGCTTCTTTTTCTGGTTTTGCTTGTTGGTCCGGGGGTACACAACCAGCTGTTCAGTCCAGCTGCACATAGCAGGACACACACGCACACACACACAAACAGTGGGAATGTTTAGTCATTTAGCAGACACTCTTATCCAGAGCGACTTACAGCAAGTAGAGACATTCCCCTCTGAGGCAAGTAGGGTGAAGTGCCTTGCCCAAGAACACAACGTCTTTTTGGCACGACCGGGAATCGAACCGGCAACATTCTGATTACTAACCCAATTCCCTAACCGCTCAGCCACCTGACACACACAAACACAGAGACACAAACACACAGAGACACAAACACACAGAGACACAAACACACACACAGAGACACACACACACACACACACACACACACACACACACACACACACACACACACACACACACACACACACACACACACACACACACACACACACACACACACACACACACACACACACACACACACACACACACACACACACACACACACACACACACACACACACACACACACACACACACACACACACACACACACACACACACACACACACACACACACACACACACACACACACAGACACAGACACAGACACAGACACAGACAAACACAGAGACACACACAAACGTACCCATTGATAATCTCTTTGTTTTCCCCCCTGATGAAGTACTCCTGCTCTGGGGTGATGATGCACAGGGCGTTCTTCTGACCCGTCCGGGGCTCTGCATCAATGACGTCTGAACACAGGTTCATGTTCACTGTGCCCTGGGGAAGTGTGCTGGGCTGGGAGAGAAAACAAGC
Source organism: Neosalanx taihuensis (assembly GCA_030340665.1). Taxonomy (NCBI): domain Eukaryota; kingdom Metazoa; phylum Chordata; class Actinopteri; order Osmeriformes; family Salangidae; genus Neosalanx; species Neosalanx taihuensis. Next base: position 10,253,862 of record CM059303.1, on the reverse strand, counting down.
ATACCTTAAGTATATTTTCCAGACACTCTTATCCAGGGCGACTTACAGCAAGTACAGGGACATTCTCCCTGAGGCAAGTAGGGTGAAGTGCCTTGCCCAAGGACACAACGTCATGTAGCCACAGCCGGGAATCAAACTCAAAACTTTCTGATCACTAGCCCAACACCGTAACCGCTGAGCCACACGACACCCACACACCCATATTTATTCGCATGTATTAGATTCGTATTAATTTCAGCACTTAAATGTCAATGAATACTGCACTGACCGGAAGCACTTTACACGATAACAAGATCTGCTCTGTTCTCTTCTACGAAGGTTTATATTCACTGTGACCTGGGGCAGCGTGCTGGGATGGGGTGGAAAACAAGTGCACCTCACAGGTTTATGTTCACTGTGGACTCGGGTAGCGTTAGGGGCTGAGGTGGAAAACAAGCGCACCACACAGGTGTGTATTCATTGCGGGTTGGGGCAGCGTGAGGGGGCTGGGGTCGTAAACAAGTGCACCTCACATTTCCTGTGGGCTGAAGGAGTAACGAGTTGAAGGAATATCGATAAACTGATGACTGGAGTTTATAACTGGACATGACGATGCCTACGAAACCGCTCTCTCATCTGTCTTTCATCCACCAGCCTGTCTGTCTCTCTCTCTGTCTCTCTCTCTCTCACCAGCCTGTCTCTCCCTCTGTCTCTCTCTCACCAGCCTGTCTCTCCCTCTGTCTCTCTCTCTCCACCCCACACCTGTCATCTGCTCTACTGTTAGCTTAGGCTGTTGTTAGCAACAATTTGCCATGGTAACCAGGGAATTCTTTTGGTTCCAGCATTTCACAGGTCGAACGTGTGTGTACAATTACTGAGACAAAAGCGATTCGTGCAACATGCTAGGAGACACACATCGCAGCACTGTGCAAGCACGAGAGGCGCCCCGTGGTGCTACGCCGGAATACGAAACAAGCAACCCCTTCTCTGCAGTAATGGAATGTGACTCGATTTGGCCCCTCTCCCTGTACAAAGAGGCCGCCACATGACCAGCTAACGTTCCCAGCGGCCTTCTGGACTGCGCTGATGCAGACAGTATGGCAGACCCTAGGTTAGACCATCCTCACAGCTGTACTGTAGCTACCTACAGCACACAGAACCCACCCTGACTGGCTATGCATGGCTGGGATTAGGGGCTACAGTGTGTGCTTGTGTCTTAGTATGTGTGTGTGGTGCTGTTTGCCCATGCTAGCCCACCCAGTGATCCCTTCACCTTCCGAGGTAAGACTTCCCAGAAGGCCACAGTGAGGTCCGGGGGGGGCTGTTATCAGTGCTTGTGCTGTATGACTTAAGATGTAAAACAGGTGCTTTCTCTCTCTCTCTCTCTCTCTCTCTCACTCTCACTCACACACACACTCCCTCCCTCCCTCCTTCCCCCCCCCTCTCTCTCTCTCCCCATGTCTTTATCTTTCCCTCCCTCTTCCCCCAGCTCCATTTAAGGTCATCCAACACAGATCCTGCTTTATTAAGATCAGCCGGTGTAGAACAGCCAAATATGGCAACTAGTCTGGGTCACACTTTGGAGGGCCGAGTATGCGGTAGCTCGTCTCAAGACATGCAGCACCGGGGCCGGGAGAAAGAGGGGGAGAGAGAGAGAGAGAGAGGGATAGACTGGACGGATCAAAAGAGATGGGGATAGAGATACAGGAAGCTGGGGAAAGAGAAGACAGACAGGGACAGAGATACAGAGATATGGGGGGATGGAGGAAAAAGCGCAAGATGGAGGTGATAGTCGGACATCTTTCTAGTTGAGCGTGAAGCAGCTTTTGTATTAAGCAGCGGAACGGCTTGTACAAGCTCCCCCCCCGGCGTCTTAGTTCACGGCAAGCAGCATCCCTTAGTACGACACACTAAGCTTACGGAATCACCGTGACGACTGGAACCACCTCTGGCGAGACAACAACAGACCGTCATTGAATTTTTATTTACACAGCAGAGGGAAAGTGTTTACTACAGTAACGGTTGTTAGATGTAATCCGACAATAGGCTGGGGTTACTAGGAAATAGCTTCCTCTTCCCCGGCCTCCTCCTCCTCCTCCTGTGCAGGCAGGCAGAGGAGTGGAGCAGTGGAGGTCGTTCGTAAGCTCTGCTCCTGGATCAGTTTGGACTGTTGATGCAGGCGCAGGCGGGGTTAGGGTTGCAGAAAGGGGAGGGGGTTGGAACCGATCCTGGGTCTGCGGGTCGCTGCCTACAAAGAGAGCGACCTCAACCTGCCTTCTAGAAACTTCTGACGCTGGAACCGAAACAAAGACGACGTATCTGCCAAGACTGCCATTCACGCGGTCCCGAGTTCCAGCAGGCTTGATTTCGCTGCAGCCTTCCTACGGCCATATCCTCTCATTGTCAGGCCTCCGTGGTGGGGGTCTATATATAGTTCCACACGGGGGTATTATTAAAAATAATGACTTTCTCACAGAACAGGAGAAGGAGTTTGGCGTCTCCAAGAACGTTGACACACAAAGAGATGAGGAATCTGCAGAAGGGAATAATAATATCTTTGTTGGGGGGGGAAAAACAGTCTGCCCTGAGCGAAGCTCGTAAAAAAAATGAAATAAGTGTTTAAAAAAAAAAACGAAAAAACTCACAAAGCCAGCTTTAAAATTAAGTGGCGTACACCCACTCTATAAATGCTGAATTCTTTTTCTGCTGGGTTTTTATTGGCCGGGTCGGTGGCATGCCCCGTCAAGAGAACCGTCAAGAGAGTGGAAGCCACGGTTTTATATGGCACATGTGCCCTGACACGCCAGACTCCATCAGAAAAGGCAGCAACTGCCACTCTAGCTGATCTATAAAACCCCCTCCTCTGCCTCCTTCTCCATCTCGTCTCCTCTACCTACCCTCCAACGATCCCCCCCCCCCCATCAACCCCTGTGGGTTCCACACACAGATGATTCTGCTGTCCGTCTGACTGTCAACTTCGGGTAGTCTAGCAGCCTCCACAACAGATAAGACTGACTCTACACCTCTAAAACAGGGCTGAGTCTGTAGCCTCTAACAGGCCAAGTTAGTGACTCTACAGCCTCTATAACAAGGCTGACCCTGCGGCCTTTAAAAGACAGGGTCGAGTGACTCTAAGACGGGGCTGACTCGCTGACTCGCTGTAGCCTCTGAGGCAGGTTGTTGGTCTCGGATCTCGTCTCCGCTTGCTGCCTCTGTCGGATGATCCCTCTCTCATATACTCCATCTATCAATCGATCCTGCTCAGACACTCTTATGTCATGTTTAGAACTATTCCTGTCTTCTCTCTCCACTGCAACACTGAGATTATCATATTGATACCCCTATGGCCAGTACCATAGTTCATACCTATACCCATCGCATATTCACCACGTGGCGCTTGAACTCGTGGTTTGTGCGTGTTTTTGTGTGTGTGTGGAATGTTTGGGTCTAGGTCATCGCTGACGTTTTCCCTGTGTTTTCGTTTTTTTTTTGGGGGGGGGGCTTACAGCCTCTCTGTCTTTCTTTCTTCCTCTCCCCTGGCTAGGGGCGCTGGGAGCCTGCCGTAGTTCACCAAATATGGGCATCTCCAGAGCCACGCTGCCGGAGGAGGCCTGAGAGCATCTCCCTCTTCTCAAGAGCGAAAATAGTTCCGTTTTTTTTTTTTTTTTTTTACGAGGCCACAGCTTCAGATGTGCGCACCAAGACGCTCCTCCTGTTTCCACCGCTCAAACGACAGCAAACAACACGGATTTGAAAGGTATTACAGCCAAGGAGGGGTGGAGGGGGGCGGGGGGATGGTCCAAGCAACCGACTTGAACCAAATAGTGTATTTTGGATGTCATCCTGAATTGGTTACGGAATCGATCCTGATCTCTGGTGAGCGGTGTCTCTGGTGAGCGGTGTCTTGTTCAGTGTTTACATTCGTTCGATGTTTAGTTACCCCCCCCCCCAACCCATCGCAACCCCCCTCAGCAGCACTCCCCACCCCATCAAACCTCTGCCTCACCCACCCATCCCCACCCCCTCCCCCCATCTCAACCTCTGCCTCACCCCTTCCCCCCACACCCCCTTCCTCCCCCTTCTCAACCTCCGCCTCACCCCCTTCCCTCTAACAGCGTTAGCTCATTCCCGCCCCCTCAGCTGGCCAAGACCGGCAGAGGAATTACTAACAATCGCTTCAAACAGGATAAGTATCCCCGCTCCTAGACCATATTGGGTCTTTTTTTATGAGGACAGTCAGACTGGAGGGGGGGAGAATCAGGGCAGTTCTCCGGAACATTCTTCTAAAAGACTGGGCAGACGGAACCATAAGTGCAGTAAGCCAGTTAGCTGGCTCAATTCAGCCCCTGTGACGTACATTCAAACAACCCCATCAGCGAGAAGCACTGACCAGCATTCCAAGGCACTCAACTTACAAAACATAGCCCTGAACTGTTTATAGATGTGATTTATTCAAGGTGGATGATACTAGCCTATCTAAACCCATCTAAAGGCCAGTTCTACTGAGTCTGACGTCAGCCTGTGATAAAGACCAGTAGTGTAAACTCCAAATCTTTAGCAGTCACATGGGCTTGGAGATTCCTCTCGCTGTCTGGTCTGGGTGTCTGAAAGAACAGTGTGTTAATCTGATCATTGGAAAGAGAACAATGGAATCTTTATCAAGTAGTCATTCTCCCCCATTAAGTCAGTCTCAGGTCAACACACACATCCAACTCGAGATCCGTGATGACACGACCAATTAAGAAGGGTTCGGTGAATGCGCATATGAAACTGGTGGGATTCAGTACCTCCAACAAGTTAAGAACCACTGCTATAGTAACTAACTCAAGTACAGTTAGCTAGCCTGGCTGTAGCACTGGGTACGGTGCAGTTAGCTAGCCTGGCTGTAGCACTGGGTAAGGTGCAGTTAGCTAGCCTGGCTGTAGCACTGGGTAAGGTGCAGTTAGCTAGCCTGGCTGTAGCACTGGGTAAGGTGCAGTTAGCTAGCCTGGCTGTAGCACTGGGTAAGGTGCAGTTAGCTAGCCTGGCTGTAGCACTGGGTAAGGTGCAGTTAGCTAGCCTGGCTGTAGCACTGGGTACGGTGCAGTTAGCTAGCCTGGCTGTAGCACTGGGTAAGGTGCAGTTAGCTAGCCTGGCTGTAGCACTGGGTAAGGTGCAGTTAGCTAGCCTGGCTGTAGCACTGGGTAAGGTGCAGTTAGCTAGCCTGGCTGTAGCACTGGGTAAGGTGCAGTTAGCTAGCCTGGCTGTAGCACTGGGTACGGTGCAGTTAGCTAGCCTGGCTGTATCACTGGGTAAGGTGCAGTTAGCTAGCCTGGCTGTAGCACTGGGTAAGGTGCAGTTAGCTAGCCTGGCTGTAGCACTGGGTAAGGTGCAGTTAGCTAGCCTGGCTGTAGCACTGGGTAAGGTGCAGTTAGCTAGCCTGGCTGTAGCACTGGGTAAGGTGCAGTTCGCTAGCCTGGCTGTAGCACTGGGTAAGGTACAGTTAGCTAGCCTGGCTGTAACCAACAGAAAAGAACCGTCAGCTAGCCTGTAGCTAACAGTGGAGGAAAGCCAGCTCGCCTGGTTCCACTGCTGCTTCTGGGGGTTAAGAACCCCTCGGTTGCTAGGGAGGCGAGAGCAATGGTAGGGAGGATCAGTCGATCAAACGAGGAGAGACGTGAGCGTGCGAGAGGGAGGAAGGGATATCTGAATCCCTTAAGTCGAGAGGTGATACGTCCGGTATGGCAGTATGTAGCCAACCAGGCTGATTTATGGGGAAAAAGTCAAATATATACGGACGGAAGATTCTGCCGCCTTTTAACGTCTTCTTTCTGCAGAGCCTTAAAGATGTATAAACACTAGCCGGTGGTCAGATTGGGGAGTGTTCTTGTTTTATGGGGGCAGCGATGGTGGTTACAGGGTGCATGTGTGGTAGATGGGGGGGGTGGGGGGGTGGAAGAGGGGCAGCCATATTTTTCTGATCCAGTCTCCCCACCCCCCCAACCCCCCAACCCCCAGTCTTCCAGAGCGTTCCTCCTCAGCAGATGAAAAGGCTGGTGGACAATGCGATGGAATCTCCTTCACAATGGGAGGAAAAACCACGCAAGTCTGGGGCGGCCAGCGCACACCCGCCTTCCTGCTTTTGTCATTGTCGGCGAGGACGGGGCGAGAGCGCGGTGGTGGTGGGGGGGGGACTTCAAACGTCTCCTCCTTTTTCCGCACCGGCGGAAGCTCGCAAGGTCTGAAGAAGCGACCGGCGTCTCCAACTATTATGGTGAAAGGTTCGACAGTAATATGAAATCATTCTGAAGTCTGTGGGCTTTGCGATACTGAAATAAACACAACCAATCATTAGAAGGGTACCCTGAGTATTGATTGGACGGAATACCTGTCTACCTACCTGTGAACGCACTGCCCCCGCCCCTCCAATCAATGCTCGTTTCTGTAGGGAGCAAGTAGGCTATTTTGGTTTGAATAGTGTCGAAAAGAAGCTAGAATAGCTAGCTTCGCGCAACTTGAGTGCCCAGCCAAGTCCATGCTGTACGCAAGCCAAAATGTTTGACCTTGATGTAGGTCAAGTTTGATGAAGGACAATGCTTTTGTGAATGGCCCACCATTTTGGGGGTTTGGAAGTGAATAGCCAGGCAGGCTGGCAGGCAGGGCAGTGTGGGCCTCACTGTTTGCACACAAGCAATCTAATCTCCAGTCTGATCGGCCAGTGGGTTTGGTCACCCGTGTCACATTCCCAAGTGACACACACGCACGCACACGCACACACTTCTTTTCTTTCTTCTCCATTCGCTTTCCCTCTTGTTCTGCCTCTCTTCATCACTCTCCTTGCTTCACATCTCTCCAAGTTCAGGTGCACTTCTTTTGCGCCCCCCCCCCGGCATCAGGGCACCCCTCAGCAGGGTGGGGCGGTTTCCACCCCTACGCGCACACACACACACCTCTGCCGGGCCTGAGATAAGAGCGCAGGACAGTCATGTCGTATCCCCCCCCCCCCCCCCCCCCCCGCGTGCAGCAGTGGAAACAGCTCCGCGCTGGTCTAGAAAAGTCCTTTATGACACTAAAGGAGGTCAGCGTTATTCCCAAGACTTTACAAAAGGGAGTGACCTTAAAGAAAGGAGGTGTGAAAAGAGAATGAAAGAGATACAGAAAGAGGGGCAGGGAAGGAAGGAGGGGGAGAGAGAGGGAGGAGGGAGATAAAGAAATAGTCAAGATATGAAGCGAGATAGAGAGCTCCTTACCGACTCATCCAGAGCAAAGCGAAGACACCCGTGTTCGTACAGCACAAAGAACCTCCGCTGCCATTTCTGTTGAGGAGACGGAGAGAGGGGTAGAGAGATAAAGGTAGAGAGAGGGGCAGAGCGATAGAGGTAGGGAGAGGGAGTTATTCAACCAGTTAGGAAACCTTTATCACCTGTGCATGCTGGGTATGGATGGCTGATGGTTTGAGTGGGATTGTGCATTGTGCATTCACCTACTTATTGATAGTGACACAAAGGGGAAAATGTCCACCAGAACACAAGCATGCGCGCACACACACTTACCCGGGACCTCTGATTAGGATTGTCAAAGTCTGTTCCTTCAGGGGCCAAGCAAAGCCATCCACCATAAATAGGTTTAGCCTGTAAAGGAAAAAGCAGCAATTTCAGTAATCAGTACGAGAGAGAGCTAGAGAGAGAGATTGAGTGCGAGTCCAAAAGAGAGACTGAGAGAGAGAGACTGAGAGAGAGAGAGAGTGGGAGAGAGACCGAGAGAGAGAGACTGAGAGAGAGAGACTGGGAGAGAGACTGATAGAGAGACCGCAGGCCTGTGTTATCGCACCTGTGGGCCCAGTCATATCTGGGATGAACCCCTCCAGGCCCCGCAGCAAAACAGACAAGCCCAGAGCAAAGTGACACCGCCTGCCTATCGATCGGCACGCTGGCTTCCACCAGGAGACTTGTTAACGACAGCAGCTATTTGCTCCTTGGAAGACATGGGTGAGGATTAAGGGACGCGTCAACAAATAAAAAGCCTCCGAGTCGTTCCCACAGGAGTGGGTGTTTTTCAAAAATGGCCCCCTCTTCGCTTTGAATCAGGCATTGTGGCCTCCTGAACGGTTAAACATTACCTTGCAGCTGTCATTCCTGTTTGACAGTTCTCTCTCTGCCCCCCCCCCCTTCTCCAGCTCTCTCTTCGTTCGTTTCTCTACCTTTCCCCTGTGCCTCTCGTCCTCCCTCTTTCTCCTACATTTCTCTTCATCTCTCTCTCTCTCCCTCCCCCTACCCCACTTTCTTCCGCTCCCTCTCTCCCCCTCTCACCTGGTGTGCAGACTGTTAGGCAGCTTGAATGTAGGCCACCCCCCCCCAGGCCCCTGCATGTTTGCCATAAATCCATACGCGTGGCTTGTCGGTGCTTGCAGAGTCTGCAGGAGCAGGTGGATGGATCGGCGGGTTGAAAAACTAAAATACAACTTGAGACGGTGGAAAACAGGTCGTAACGCCCAGATTACAAACGAGTCATTTGACAACGGTGACTGATGAACGTTGACTTTCTCCATCGGTAGATCGCCAAAGAGATGGGGAGAGCGATATGGGGCGAGAGAGGGCAATGAGGGATGAGACATTGACTGACAAGAGAGAGAGAGAGAGAGAGAGAGAGAGAGAGAGAGAGAGAGAGAGAGAGAGAGAGAGAGAGAGAGAGAGAGAGAGAGAGAGAGAGAGAGAGAGAGAGAGTGGCAGATATGCAGGACCACCAAGAGATGCACCAGCAGCAGCTGTGGCCCATACCGATGATGACATCTCTGAAGCCAGGATGTACAAATGAGCAACACTGATACACACACACCCCCCTGCTCATGCTCCCCCCCCCCCCAACCACACACACAAGGCTGACTTCCTCTCCAGTGGTCCTCCACTGACCCTACAGCCCCCAGCCTTCTACCCCCACCCCCACTCCCAGTCCCTCCAGCCCTCCTCACTACAGAGGTTAACTCTTCATTTCCTCCCCACTGAAAGCCCCCCCTCCAAGGGGCCCAGGAAGCCCCCCATCTGCGACCACTGTCATGGTGGACGACAGATTACAGGAGGCCTACGGGAAGCAAGAATTCTTGTGTCCCCGACACAAACTCAGACGTGACCTTCGAACTCTTAACATTCTGATGGTTCCTGTCCCTTGAGTTCCCGGGGCTGCGGGTGCTCCACTGAGGCCGGATGAGCAGGCTGTCTAAACAGCACCAGGGCTCAACTGTACTTTTCCACTCTTATGAGCTGCCGTCCACAACCCCACCGCTGGGAACCCACCTCTGGGAACCCACCGCTGGGATTCCACCTCTGGGAACCCCACCTCTGGGATTCCACCTCTGGGAGCCCCACCTCTGGGATCCCACCTCTGGGAACCCCACCTCTGGGAACCCACCACTGGGAACCCACCTCTGGGAACCCCACCTCTGGGAACCCACCACTGGGAGCCCCACCTCTGGGATTCCACCTCTGGGAACCCACCACTGGGAGCCCCACCTCTGGGATCCCACCTCTGGGAGCCCCACCTCTGGGAACCCACCTCTGGGAACCCCACCTCTGGGAACCCCACCTCTGGGAACCCCACCTCTGGGAGCCCACCACTGGGAGCCTCAACTCAATCCCACAGTTCCTTCTCCAAGCTGGGCAACCTTCCCTCTTTCACCTCGGCTAAACTCCTCATCCTGCTTAAGACTCCCATTTTGCGCTTCTGTCTGTCTCTGTCTTTCTTTCACAGCCTCTCTCTCACAGTCTCTCCCCCTGTCTCTCTGTCTCTCTCCTGGTCTCAGTCTCCCTCTCTCTCATCTTGCCCCTGCACTAGCCTGCACTGTAAGCTTTATACCATCATGCCTGAGTAAGGACAATAGAGGAAAGCAATAAATCCGGAACAACAGCAGGAATAACAACAAAAACGAACCAGCACTGAAAAGCCCTTCAGCTTCAGCTGTAAGTATTAGCCCATAAAGAAGAAAGAAGGCATTTCTGGGAAAGAATATGTCTGTTTCTGTACTAAACAGCCTGTGATCGAGGAATCTGCCCTCCCTCAGTACACCTCCTGTCCCTGGCGGGTTAAACAAAGACATTGTTTATATTGGATACTGTTTGCCGTTGACATTAAGCTCTTTCTCTTCGGATAACTTTTCCATGTGGGCTATCCATTTCAGAGCTGCATTCACTGGGTGAATGTGATCAAATGAATGAGAGGAGAAGGGGGAACTGTCTGTAGGCCAGCCACTAACAGCCCCAGCTCTATGTAAATCTCATCCAGGGGCCACCAGATTCATGCATGGGCCAGATTCATGCAGGGGCCCGATTCATGCACGGGCCCGATTCATGCAGGGGCCAGATTCATGCAGGGGCCTGATTCATGCAGGGGCCTGATTCATGCACGGGCCAGATTCATGCAGGGGCCTGATTCATCCAGGCTAATGAAAACAGTTTGGAGCATTTTCAACAGCATGAGGTTGCAGCCTGGGAGAAAGTTCTTCGAGATCTCCGGCCGGCACACGAACGCTATCTAGCAGAACCAGCGGAGGAGTGAGTGAATGATGAAGTCAATGTCGCTAACGCCCTCTCCAGCCCATGTCTTCGCTAAAGATATCTCTACAGACACTCTGAAGACGCAGCTACAGCTCAAATGCACGCGTGTATTCCAGCAAATGTCGCATTCTTCCCGACTTAAAATCGATGATGCGAAATGGGGTTTGATCCGATTCGAAAAGGGGCTAAACTGGTTTAACACATGGCTACTTACACAAGTTAGCTGGGCCATAAAGTGCTTTTTTGAACCCTTGTGCAGTTCTGGGGGGCCAGGATGACCCCAAACAATGTTTTTTTGGGGTTGCACTCACGCACACCCACAACAAGGCATTGTGCTCGATTGAACTCAGACAAAACTTTTCTAAACCTTTTTGTATTGACGTGCAGTATGGCTGCACGTTTCAGTGGCTGATGCGATACAGGGTAAAACTTGAATTCACCTTCTTAATTTCAAGGTTACAGATGGAGCCTTTTTGACCATTAGGACAGAGGAAGTGGCAGGATATAAATGTAAGAATAGTATTCTGCACATGGGGTAAAACATGGTCGTGAAAACAGCTGTGTGCACTCTCTCTTATCAGGTCACTGGCCACATGGAGAAGGTCTACAAACTCTTTGAAAGGGTTAGCTGAGAGAAGCTATGGTGTGTTCAGACACAGATAAGATTGGTGATTGCTGGACAAACAACACAGTTCCCATTGGTGCGGTGAAAGATAAAAAGGATGTAGGGGGGGTACTGAATCTCACAGGGAATTAAGGAAATTATGTCACGATTAAAAACCCTGATTCTGACTCAATAAATCCACTTTTTAAGGGGTTAACCTGCAATAATTGCACGCAGGCATTAAGAGCGATGAAGAGTCTCTCAACAGAAGACAACACAGAAAACACGCACACGCACACACACGCTGGTGGGGAGAAAAGATGCTGACGTTGCTGTTTGATTCTCCAAACCATGTTCCAAGGGCCCATCTGGACCTCATCATATGGGATCAATTACAGGATACAACACAGACTAAACTAATGATCTGGGAGAGGGAGAGCGTTCCTCTTATTCGCAACTTCACTAGGCTCGGAGGTACATGCATTGTGGTCAACTCAAAAGGCCCTTCTTTGTAATATAGTCTACCCGGATTTGCGGACAGGAGCCCGTTGAACAACCTATTTTGCCTGCTCTTATGCAACAACTTCAAAATCGAGGCTAATGCTTCCCAAGCAGAATAAAGGCAGCACTGTGGACCGTGTTAAATGAACTTCACAGCCTATGCGCGCTCCCTTTCAGCTCAAATCTGAGACCAGGTCTGTGTTTTCTCCATAGAAGGAGTAGAAGGTTCTCTTTAGCCAAAGGAAACCACGTAAGATTATAGACTGACATCACTGGAGTCTTTAAGGAGGCAGACTGTCAGGTTTTGGGGTGACAATTCTCTCACTTTTAACAGCCATTCAGCACTTCTTGGGCGAGTGCAGGGGCCAATGTCCCCCACAAAGGCAGAATAGGCTGCTTGGTTCCTGTTCATGGGTATTCATGTCATATCAGAGATTGCAGTACATGATCTTTGACAAGCACACTTTCTAGTTTGACTAGACTGTTAAAATGTTGCCAGCAACTTGAAACTTAACAGGTTCCCTGCCACAAACTTTGCCTCCTGACTGTTCTCAAGAGATCCTCAGGCACAAAACATGAGATACTGTAAAAGTGCTTGGTTATTTCATTTACCTGGTTCAGATCTTGGTCGGTCAAGAGGTGCAGCTCCCTGGGTTTGAAGCAGTTTTGGCATTTACTTTTGTTGAAAATGTTCGCTTGGAATTTCCTACATGGATTTTCTTTTGCAGCAGACATTGTACTTATTTGACTGGGTTCAGAGTCGACTGCAGTGTTCTTTCTTTTGACAGTGAGAAGTGGACAATCCCGTTGATTTCTCTTGAGTTTTACCTTATCCAGTTTGGAAAAAAGGGCTCAGCAAACCAACACATAATAAAAAAATATGTGTCTACTTTGTTTTTTATTTATTAGGATTTTATAGTGGACTTCACTAACACACATACATACATTCCTAATGGTTTGGGTCGGGGTTCTGCTCTAGATGAATCCAATTGATGTTTTGTTTTTGTTCTCCAGTATGTGATTGCTAGCCATCAAGCTAGCATGAAGCCACTGATGAGGGTCTTTCAGTCCATCATGGCCTGTTTTCACAAAGCAGAACAGCAAAGCTACCAGCTGGCTGATACAACACAGTTATGTTAGCTGGGGTTCAAGCCACAGAACAGCAGATGCACAGAGTTTGCAGTGCCTAACACAGAGGCAATAGCGTCCATCTGCCGATGCCCTACGCCCATTTGAAAGGAAATAAAATGATCCAAAGTAAAGCTAACAGTTAGAATGAAAGCTAAAGGTAACAGTTAGCTAAGCTAACTAGCGAAGTTTACCTACTGGCCGATTCTTCTGACCGAGGCTAGCAAGTCAGCTAACGTTAGCTAGCTAATGAATTCCTTCTGGCGTTGTGGTAAAATTAAAAGGTTCCCCCCAAATCCAAATGTTCAGTGTAAATGAACTCTCTTGTTTCCAAATAAGTTTCGGTAAAACAAGTGCAGCTTGACGAGTCAGTGACGCGCCCAAAAAACGGATTAATATTCGCTTCCCATAACTGGATGTCTTAGCAGCCCGTCGGTTTAATTTCGTCCTTTTTTTCGGGCGAGAACTCTCCCAATGGATGGAGTGCGCGAGCTCCGAGATTTGTTGCTGGAGTTTTAGGAAATCTCGCGATGGTTCACCGCGAAGTCTCTCGGTGTAATCCTTTTATATGCCCGGGACAGCCGCCGGTTCACCAAGTTGTGTTGTTATTTTTTTTCATTTAGCAGATGCTCTTATCCAGAGCGACTAACTGCAAGTACAGGGACATTCCCCCTGAGGCGAGTAGGGTGAAGTGCCTTGCCCAAGGACACAACAGCATCTGGCACGGCCGGGAATCGAAACTGCAAACATTATGATTACTAGCCCGATTCCCTAACCGCTCAGCCACTTGTGTAGTTATCTTCTATCCTCTCGCTTAGACCACATAATTACGTTTCTAAATGATTCATGCTTTGAAGCGACCATTGACCATGTTGGATCCCCAAACAAAGAAAGGACAAAGATCAACCAACACCTTACACCTTGCCATGTGACATCCCACGAGACGATTATAATATGCACAGACCAAAAGTCAACATATCAGATTTATTATAATATATACTATACTACAATTAGGATTAAGTTTTCCCAATACAGAAACACAAAGAAAAAGTTTCACAGAAGCAACAACAAACAAAACATTGTATCATGGTTTTTCTGAGATGGAATGAAATTCCATATCAGATATGTTCAAATAAGCATAAAACAAATACATATTTTATGGACTATGGACTTGGACTATGTTAGTCATATTTTTGTTTTTAACGAAGGACAAAAACGTCCATTCTGCATTTGCACCCAGCTATCCACATGCCACAATGTCACCAAGATGAACAGCAACTGATTTCAATCTGGGATGGTGGCTTTTCCACTTGTCTTGCTGGCAACAAGAAGAATGCCTAAGATACTATCCCCACACACATAAGTATTAATGGCTGACTCAGCTGGTGTCTATTAAAAGCCCTCAGCCTCCAGTCCAGCAGTGAGTCCAGCAGACACAGAAGGCTGGGTGAATGAAGGGTGGAAGATAGGGAGACTAATGCTCCATTGCCTCATGACCCAACCAAACCTGGAAAACAACAGCCATTAACGAGTAAGGGATTATCCTCCTACGCATGCTGTAAGTATACCAAGAATAAAACAGATTAGAGGTGTGTGTGTTTGTGTGTGTGTCTGTGGTGAAAGGTGAGTGTGTTCATCGTGCACTAACCCTCATTGGGATCTCTTGACACCATATCACCGCAATCATACTTGCGCTGTTCTGGAATTCAAACCTACAGATTAAATAGTGACACAACCTTAATCTTGTAATCTGTACGTGGGTAAAGTCTCAGAGGGTCAAATCAGGTCCCACATTGCATGTCCATTGTTTGTGCTTGTATCCCTGTTTGCCTCTGTTGGGGTATACAGTGACCCTATCCTAGAGGCAGCCCAGCACGAGGCAGTGTGAGGCAGTGTGTGTGGCCACAGCCTGTTTGGGCCTGGAGTATATTTAGCAGTTGTCCTCAGACACACTTTACATGGCGAGAGAGGCAGCATTGCACCCAGACTCACTTACTTATTTTGCCCCCACTCCTTTATCCCTGTGTGCACTTTAATAATCTTTTACCTCACACCCTTACCCCTGTGGGCTTGTACGAGACTGTGTGCCGTTGCTGCTAAAGAGTATCCCCTCGGGATTAATAAAGTATTCTGAATCTGAATCAGACACAGCCACTCTCTACACAGGGGTCAGGATTCAAACAGGATCTGTTTCATAATGGTCCGTGAGCGACTCCATATGTCTGTTGTCGTCAAGGGCGTGGGGCTGTTTTCAACTGCGGGCGGGATGGATTTATTGGTCTGAGCATACGGCCGTTAAACACGCTCTTCGTAATAAAAAGTGGGGAGGGGACATATTTCCAAAAGTGTCACGTATAATGAAACCTATACGCCTGGTTGTGTGTATAGGCTGCAACTGAGACAACTTGTGCACATGTATTCTACGTTAGATTCGGTGTTTGGGTGCGATCTGCATAGCAAAATCTGTTATCCGGAAGCAGACTAGACTGCACACCAAACTCAAAGGAGACCTCCTGGTGTATGCAGTCACTGCCTTTCCCAGGACCGTGCAGGAAGAAGTATGCAGTGTTGTCGACACGGCGACAGGTGACACACAATCCACGGAGCTGCAGCATTCCTCCCACAACCCGACGTTCATTCCTGATTGGCTGGAATATGCAAACCAAGAAGCTCTCCTCTTACAGGAGAGGGTAACATGTTGTGGGTTCTACAGCCGTTACTTACGTTTTGTCCTTTACGTTTATTCATTCAGCAGACGCTTTTATCGAAAGCAATTTACAGCAAGTACAGGGACATTCTCCCTGAGGAAAGTAGGGTGAAGTGCCTTGCCCAAGGACAGAAAGTCATGTAGCCACAGCCGGGAATCGAACTCACGAAGTGCCTTGCCCACAGAAACAACATCATGTTTGCACAGCTGGGGTTCAAACCAGGAGCATTATGATTACTAGCCCAACATCCTCACCGCTCAGCCACATGACTCCCAGTTAAACAGCAGCCAGTTATACAATAGCATGATGTTAAGATGTATGTTGTGAGTTCTACTGCTCTGAAGGTGGATTGCAGTTCAGAGTGTGTCGCTGCACACCACACTCACAACAAAAAAGTCTCAAAGAAGGAGGAAAAAACACAACTGCACTTGTTTCCCCTCACATCCTCCCGAACTTGACACTCATTAGATCAGTGGTCCCCCAACCCTGGCCCTCAGGGCCCCACTGTCCTGAATGTTTCAGATGTTTCACTGCTCCAACACACCCGATTCAAACAAATGGGTCGTTATCTAGCTCTGAAGAATCCTGGTAATGAACATGCATTAGAATCAGGTGTACGAGAAGGGGGAAACATCCAAAACATGCAGGACACTGGGCCCTGAGGACCAGGGTTGGGTCTAATGCAACAAAGCTTGTCATATCGATGCTGATGCGTCAATATTATCTCTGTCCCTTTGCCAGAGCATGGCGTTGCCATCGGTGATGATGCTGCCTCTGCTGATCGTCATAGCGGCCGGCATCTACTACATCTACACCGAGGTCATCCTGTTCATGTCCGAGACGGTGGTGCGCAACAAGGTGGTGGTGATAACCGACGCCATGTCCGGCGTGGGAAGCGGTGAGGGTTCCGATAAAGCTCGGTTGATTCAATTTGAACTTGATTTCAAATTCAATTCCGGGTGGAATGTAAAAGCGACATCTTGAGGTACAGCTTTGTACTCGTTTCTTTGATGTGTGCGAATGCGTGACAAAATGAATAGTTGGCCTGACCCTCTCTCTCTCGTTTTTTCTTCCTCTTTCCCTTCTTTTTTTTCTCCTTCCCTCCTTTCTCTCTCTCCGATCCTCTGCCCAATCAATTTCCTCATCGCTCCCTCCATCCCACTCTCTATTCCCTGCTCGTCCCTTGTCTTCATCCCTCTCTCCATTCCTCTCCCCATCGCTCTCTCCGTTCCTTCTCTCCATCCCTTCGTTCCAGAGCTCGCCCGTCTCTTCCACAAGGGTGGAGCCAGGCTGATCCTGTGCGGCACAAGCTGGGACAAGATGGAGTCTCTCTACGACTCTCTCACCAGTGAAGCAGACCCCAGTGTGGTGAGTCGCGGCAAGCAACCCCCACAACAACTGACTTCAGGTCTGTTAGTGGTCAACCCACCATGAGACAAAGTACACAGGCTGGAGACGAAACACTGATTCTAGACCTGCACACCAGGGCTGTCCCCGGAGAGCACTGATTGTCTGTCAACCGCAACCGACCATTTAGGGGTCAAAACAAGCACAACCGCCTGTTGCAAATCAAAACGGACGAGCGTGCCGTCCCTCAACGTTCGCCCGGCAACCAGGATCCCAGGAGAAGGGCCCAGCTTGTATCTCATGCTGCTCTCTCCTCTCGTGTCTCTGTTCAGGGATCGGGGCTTCCTGCCCTGGTCGCCAACAATGGCAGGATATCCTGCCCCTTTGACAGCGCTGTCCTCTGGGTATCTGTTGAGCCGAGGCCAGAGCAGATGGGACTGGAAACAATAACACGCACGCACCGCACCACACAGACACCAGGAAGGGGCGAGAGGATCCAGACTGACACAGCAGATACAGGGGATGAGCCCTGGGTGCAGGGTTCGTGAAAGGAGAGGGTCAGGGGACGGGGGACGGGGGTGGTGGGTGGAAGTTCCAGCTGTCACTCACCTCTTCAACCCCTTTGGTGTTGTGACATGTCGGATGGCGTGCACAGCGGTTCCAGCATCGCTTTGGTATCCGCCTCGTCTTTTCACCCCAGAGGAGTGGTTCCCCAACCCTGGTCCTCAGGGCCCACTGTCCTGCATGTTTTAGATGTCCCCCCCCCCCCCCCCCCTTCCCACGCACCTGACACAAATAAAGGCTCATTATGAGGCTTCTGCTGAGCTTCATAACAAACTATTCATCTCCTCCTCTCCTCCCCCCCCATCCACTCATCCCCTCCCTCCTCCTTTTCTCCCCTCACCCCCTCTCTCCCCTCCTCCTCGTCTCCCCCATCCCTCTCCCCTCCACTCCTCCTCTCCTTCTCCCCCCTTCTCCTCCATCCTCCCCCCGACCTCTTCCCCACCCTCTCTCCTCCTCCACTCCTCCTCCGCTCCCCCCCCAACCCTCCTCCTCTCCCCCCAGACGTTCACCCCCAAACTGGTGCTGCTGGACTTCGCTGACATGGCCAGCATGCCCGAGGTGGTCCTGGAGGTGGTGGAGTGTTACGGCTGCGTGGACGTGCTGGTGTGTAACAGCAGCATGAAGCTGAAGGCTCCCATCCAGAGCGTGTCCCTGGAGCTGGACAGGAACATCATGGACGTCAACTACTTCGGTCCCAGCGCGCTCACCAAAGGTGAGGCGGACCAGGGTTTGGGAAGGCAAACAGCTGGGAACTCTTTCTGTGGAGGTTCCCACTTGATGTTATGGGGCGTCATGTGGCTCAGCGGTTAAGGCGTTGGGCTAGTGATCGGGAGGTTGCGAGTTCGATTCCCGACTGTGGGCTACATGACGTTGTGGCCTTGGGCAAGGCATTTCACCCTACTTGCCTCAGGGGGGAATGTCTTTGTACTTGCTTTAAGTCGGTCTAGATAAAACATTCATTGAATGCTGTTATGTTTGAGTATGATTCGATTTTTCTCAGCGATGCCACCCAGAATTAAAACAGTGAACACGTACTTTCAGGTATTTTAGGTTTTCACTAAAGAGACTGCTCCTTTGCTGAAGGTATTCTACCCATCATGATCTCGAGGAGAGCCGGTCACATTCTGCTGGTCAACAGTATCCAGGGGCGACTGGCCATTCCCTTCAGAAGCTCCTGTGAGTTCCACCGTTCTACATGATGAACGACTCAATCAATGATAGTTCTTCAACTGCATCGACAACAAACAGTGGTCTTTACCACTACACAGTTCACAAAGTTTATAATAATAGTAACAACGGATAATGTGTTTAAAAAACACATTATCCTCTAGTTGTAAGATAAGAACCTGGTAGTTTGTCAGCTAGGAGCTTGTGGCTGGTTCCCATGGTGTTGTGTAGGGGTAGAAGATTCCGGAGCGCTAGATAATGATTAGGTACAGTATCTCCTCTGCTATGTCTGGAATGAAGATCGGTGACAGCCAAGTCACGCCTTTCTGCGTTTTTGCGTTTGTCTGGTGTGCGCCTGCGTGTTTGTGCCCGTGTGTGCTGTCGGTGTGTGCGGGCGTGCACGTGTGATTCTCCGTGTGCGTACGTGTGCATTCCCTCACACGCGTGTTATCGCGTTAGACGCTGCCTCAAAACACGCCGTGCAGGCTTTCTTCGACTGCCTGCGGGCCGAAGTGGAGGAGTACGGGATCGTCGTCAGCACCATCAGCCACACCTTCATCAACGCCACAGACCCGCCCCCCGCGACAGACCCCGCCCCCGACATCCCCAGTCGCCTGGCCGCATGTGAGTCCAGAGACACTCGGTGAAACGGCCAAATCGATCCTCAGTAGCGAACACGGAATAGAGGAATGAATCGAACGCGACAAATCAATAACATCCTAACGAATGATAACATCGACAAGTGATGAGATGCTGAAATGTGATTGGGTAGACTTCGCAAACCTGAAAGCTCTCTTTGTTGTTTGTTTATTTTACTCTCTCCTCCAGTCATTGCCAGTCAGTTGATCCATGGCGTGAGCCCGTCAGCTTTGGCCAATGAGATCGTGCGAACGGTGAACAGGAAGAGGAAAGAGGTGGTGCTGGCCCACCCCATCCCCTGGGTCGCCCTCCACCTCCGCTCCCTCTTCCCCTCGCTGCTCTTCTCCGTGCTGGGGGCCGGAGTGAAGGACTCTGCTCTGTCCGAGCAGATGTAGAGGAGGGGGGAGATGGAGGGATGGGGGGAGGAGCAAGGGGAGAGTGAAAAGAGGGAGGGCGGGAGAGAATTAACAGAGAGAGAGAGTGTATTAGGGTGAGAAATAGTGAGAGAGAAAGAGAGACAGCGAAAGAAAGAGAAAGAGTTAGCGAGAGTAAGAAAGAGAGAGTGAGAGTTAGAGAGTTATAGAGAAACGGATAGAGCGAGAGAGTCAGAGAGAGCTGGGAGAGAGCTGAGTGAGAGAGAGAGAGAGAACGAGTGAGAGAGACCTGTCTTTCAAACTATTTAAAATCGAGCGTATTTTTGGAGTGAGTGCTTGTGTGATTGTCGTGTTAATGTGACTTAACTCTTTCCAAACCCCTTCAGTAGCACTTAGATTGACACGCTGTGTTGTGTGAATACGTTACACTAGTGGTTTTGTTTCTCGATGCAAGAAATTCACATGGAAACAACCTATCAGTGGTAAACTGAATGTTGCTTGGTGTGCACTTGCATTTCTCCTTATGTCCTCTAGGTGGCGGTACTGATCTGTGATCGAGTTGTGACAGCCTCTGGTAGTACAACGTCTTCCTACATTGTTGACCTATTTCACCAAGGCAAGCATTTATGTTGCTTGGAAACCCTGTGTGAGCCAGAATGATTAAACTGGTACATGTAAAAGCATGGTGTTGGAGTTTGCCATTGTGAAGTGTTTAAAACCTTGTGAGGAAGATTCCACACAAGGGAATCATGTGTAATGACGTGTGTTATCTTTCAGCTGTGAGGGTGATGGGATTGAGAAACATTTTGGGGTCTTGCATGGGAGCCCAAATTTCATAGACTGGCCATGTAGGACTCAATGCTGTGGCTGTCTATCAAAAGATTCATGAATAAAGGTTCTATGTTTTAGTTCTCGGTCTGTTCATTGTTGAAGATGATCTTTAGAGAAACACCAAGATCTCCGCAGAAACACACGTACAGCTCTTGTTGTTATTGAAATCGGTCACACACATCAGAACCCCGCAGCTTGTGTCCGTGAGTGTGTGTGTGTGCTCTTGTATGAAGTCCAGCTGGCCTCCATTGGGAAGGGCAGGTCACTCGCTCCTCAGTGTTTCCCCTCTTTCTCCCCCCTCCCCCGCCCCCGTCCCCTCTCCCTTCTCTGCCCCCTCTCTCCCCTCTCTCCCCTAACCTCAACCCCGTCTCTCCCCTCTTTCCTGTCTCTCCCCCCCCCGCCTCTCTCACCTCTCCCCTCTCCCCCTCCTCTCCCCCCACCACTCCCCTCACTTCCACCTCTCCCCCCTCTCCCCCCCTCTGTCTCCTCTACCCCTCCTCTCCCCCTCCTCTCCCCCCTCCTCTCCCCCCGCCTCTCCCCCTGCCTCTCCCCCCACCTCTCCCCTTGCCTCTCCCTCCCCTCTCTCCCTCGGGAATCCAGTCTCCTTTGTCCTCCAGAGTGCTGGACAGGAATCTGACTCTCAAACTAACATGAATAAATGCAACTTCCTTTCGTGCTCTTATGTAAAAATGAGGATTTGCCACAGTGCTCAGCTGGGCTCTGCAAATTGGCGATTTGATCCTTCTAATTAACATGATTCTGCGCAAAATCATGCATGTTTCATGGTATGTGATAACATGTTTGACATGTGTCGAGACCGTCACTGTTATTTGGTTGGTTCGTCAAACCCTGACCCTAAACCCAACCACAACCTTCAGGTTAGGAGATCAAGGTTATTTCTCCATTGAGTGCCAAGGTTTGTATTTGCGTGTTTAATATGTATCATCTAGCACCAGTGTCATAAACTGACATTTCCCATTAGATAACCTGTCTCTCCACCAATCCGTCTTCAACCCGGTCTGCTGTTCTGAATGTTCTAGAACGTTTCCCTGCTCCACCACATCTGATTTTAAATGAATGGGTCGTTCTCAGGCCTCTGTAGAGCTTCGTAATGACCCGTTCGTTCAAATTAAATGATCATCCTGAAGTGCCGTTTGAAGCGACACATCTCCGATCGTCAGTCGCGACACTCCGGAGAATTCCCTGGCGGATTCCTCTTCGCCTGCGAGGTGACATCCCACTTATCAATATTTAAAGCTGCTGGTATTGACACTAACCTGAGTTATGGAGGTTACCCAGGGGCCGGGGTAATGATTCCTTCGTCGTTATGTTCGTATTACACCTGAGGGGGCCTTTCTCTGAGGGGCCTTTACCGAGGGGAGGGCCCCTGCTCGGCCCTCAGCTTCACAGCTGACTGAAAGTCACGTTACTTCTATGATATCTGGGAAGTCTGTGGGCCTCATCATGTTTCCTGTTTCCTGATTCCTGCTTCCTGTTTCCATCTTAGTTTCCTGTTCCTGTTTCCAGTTTAGTTTCCTGTTCCTGTACGTGTTTGATAAACAGTTTCCAGGCTCCGCCCCCGATGACCCTGGATCTGGGTCTTTGCTGCTTCGAAGGAGCGTTCAGCGACGCAAAACAACGATTTTCTAGGCTTGCGTCGGATATCTTAGCCAACAAGAGATCTCGCAAGTATTGTTGTCGCTGATTTGGAGATTATGCATGTTTAATCTGACGGTTTAATCTTTTATTAATCTCAAAGCTCAAAGGCTTCTTGTATCACTTGGGTGCGGTGTCGGAGAAAATACCAAACATGGAAATGATTCAAACTAAAACCCTAAATATAGGGTTTATAAATAATAGGTATGTTTCTTTTTTAATTTAAAGCAATGACCCAATCCCTTGATATCCCTTATTTAGGTTGAAGAAACGTTGACATTTTTTGCGTGATAATCCACTGCTTTGACACCTTCATTCAGACATGAAAACATACTTTTAGTTAACGAGCATTTCAGACCAGGCTTTTCAAATGTCTCCCTTTTCTTTCTTCGAACCCTCAGGTGCCATCGTTCCCTTCAGATGTCGCAGAACGTGTCACCTCGTCAACCCTCTCATCGATCCCACCGTGTCTAATTGGAGACGTAATAAAGGCGGAGGCCGCGTCATTGATCGTCCGCTCGTTATCCGCGGGCACGTATTGGACGGCGGCTCAATGTTCAATGTCATCTGCTGGGCCAACGGGACGGCTCGTATTAAACTCTGAGGGTGCGCGAGCGACAACCTGACTGACATTGACGTGATTTGACATTTACAACGTTACTTCAAAACCAGGTTGTTGAGCTGTTTCTCGTTTGAAATCTCTCTTCTCCCTCACTTGACCCAAGTTAGGTGCTAAGTGTGAGGCTTGTCTGCAGAAATCGTTCTAGCTGTGTCACGATGATACCGCAATAACATTGAGCCAGAGAAAATAGAATTTGAATAATATTACTTGTGAACCACAAATATATGATCTCCGCGCGATAGTCGAAGAAGTCGCGTTGCCGTGACTACCCCCTAACGCCTCATACAGGGACCTGAGGGGTAAGGTTGAACCTCTCCATCAGTTTACCAGCAGGCGGTCGACCCCATCTCCTCCCAACCTGTAACGCGATCCGATCGACGGTCGATTCACGAGGCCGGCCTTGGTTTCGGGCCGGCGAAGGCCCGGACGAGCCCCCGCCCTCCCTCTGCATATTGCATGAGAGCTATGGGATTCCAGATGCAACAATATTGACACTGTGCAATTAGAGCAGGGGTCATTAGGTCTGCTGTCTTTGCGCTGGATGAAAACCGGGAGCTCATCACTGGAATTCTCGCACACGCGCGCCACACGCACGCGCAGACACGCGCCGCACATACGCACACGTGCACGAACACGCACACACGCGCTCCCAACAAATGAGAGGGTTGCGGTAATGGTAAAAGGGGGGGTGGGGGTAGGGAAATGGGGGGTTGTCGGAGGAGGGGAGTTGCCGCTAATGAACCAGAAGGGGCACTGAGCAGGCGGGGGAATTAGAAAAGCCTTTGGCACCGCTGGACCAGAGTAATAACCCTGGCTGCAGAGGAAGAGAGATGCCTTGACCCTGGCTCGCCCCTCACCTCCCTGGGCCTTTCTCCAGCCGCGCTCCCCTGGCCCCGGGGCCTGACGGAGGTGGAGGCCAGCGATCAGACGGGGCTCTTTGTGCTTCCTGCGGTGCAGCACTCTGGATCAGTGGATCCATGGATCGGGGGGGGGGGAGGGGGGGCGGGGAAGGAGGGCGAGAGATGTCACGCGTGTTCTCAAGGCGCGGATGTCAGACCTGGTGAGAAGCTGCGGCCCTTTCTGTCACTTCCCGAAAGAATCTCGCAGGGTGACAACCCGGGGAACACGAACACACACACACGTTTCCACACACACACACACACACACACACACATTTGACCGAGCTGTCACGCTGCGGCACAGACTTCAGGGTTGCATTTTAATTCGGGCAGCGAGGGCTGTCCTCCTCTGCCGCTCAGCCAAAAGTGCTCCTGACAGACACCGTGTGAGCCTGTCATAACCCATACAGCCCAGCCCAGTGCTTAACACCACTGACACAGCCACCGGGGGGGGGGGGGGGGGGGGGGGGGGGGGGGGGGGGATCTGATCTCTCCACACACGTAGAAAGGAAGACGATTGTCTTTACTTGTACTTGATGACTTTGTTCTTGTTTCGTCAGCCCACCGGCTTTTTGTCGTCCAGGCTCTTGATTTCTCGGTGGGTTTTCAGTCACCCTGTCTGGCGTTGCTGTCGGCCTGGGGAACACACTCGCACAGCGGCCCTGCGCGCTGGGCCTGGGGCAGGCAGGATTGAACCTTTGCTCTCCACACCCTCCCCTCGTCTCCTCTCCCCTCCTCTACCCTCTGCCCCCTGCCCCCTCCTCTCCCCTCCACACCCTCCCTGCCCCTCTCCCCTCCTCTCCCTCCACACCCTCCGCTCCCCTCCGTACCCTCTCCCCTCCTCTCCCCTCCACACCCTCCCTGCCCCTCTCCCCTCCTCTCCCCTCCACACCCTCCCCTCGTCTCCTCTCCCCTCCTCTACCCTCTGCCCCCTGCCCCCTCCTCTCCCCTCCACACCCTCCCTGCCCCTCTCCCCTCCTCTCCCGTCCACACCCTCTGCTCCCCTCCGTACCCTCCCACCTCCTCACCCCTCCACACCCCCTCCTCTCCTCCATCCTCATCCTCAGAGGCTTTCCTCATCCGCGTCCCAGAACCGATGTGTGCGTGCGTGAGTGTGTGGGATGGATGGAGGGAGGGGGGTGGTGGGTTGCTGTTCAGTGGGGTGCGTGAGTGTGTGGGATGGATGGAGGGAGGGGGGTGGTGGGGTTGCTGTTCAGTGGGGGGGCGTGAGTGCAGGGATGAGCCGTGATGGAAGCTCTGGAAGAGTCTTTACTCCCTGAGCCCTGCAGAACAACTCCTAATGTGCCTACTCACGAGCGTTCTCTGATGGTGTGTTTCTGTGTGTGTGTTTCTGTGTGTGTGTTTCTGTGTGTGCGTGTACGCCAGTACGCGGTCTGGACACGGCATGTGTGCGTGCGCGTGCCCGTATGAGTCTCCGAGCACTGTAATCAAGTGTGCATGCGCGTGTGTGTTTGTGTGTGTGTGTTGTACACCAGCACGCATACATGTACACCGTACGTATGTGTGTGTGTCTTTATGCACTCGCTAACAAGTCTCGGATCACTGCTTGGAAACAGGAGGAGCTGGTAACAGCCGTGTGGCCACTGTGAGTCCTGCCTCTTGATTGGGCGGTCGGGGGCCGGCCGTACAGGAAGTGTTGTTCTGAGCGGATGAATGGGGCGGACACGGCCCGGCGGGCCCTCTTTGTCATCGGAGGGCTGCGACCATTCAGCTGCCTTAATGGAGGAGATATGTGGCCTCTGATGTGAATGTGGCCTTCCCCCCCTTCACCCAGCTCACTGAGCTGAGGGGGGAGGAGGGGTGAGAGAGGAGAGGGAGGACAGGATGAGAAGGGAGCGAGAGAGCGAGAGAGGGGGAGGAGGGGTGAGAGAGGAGAGGGAGGACAGCATGAGAGACGGAGCAAGAGACGGAGAGGGGGGAGAGAGAGGGAGGAGGAAAAATATGAGAGCGGGTGAGAGGGAAGAGGATAAGAGAGGGCGAGAGGGGGGAGGAAATGATGAGGAAAGAAGAGACAGAAACAAAAACAATGAGAGGGGGTGAGAGAGGGAGGAGGGACATACAAGAGGGAGAGAAAAGGAGGAGGGAGGGAGGGAACGATAAGAGAGGGGATGCAGTGACAGAAAGGGGAGGGAAAATGGGAAAGAAAGCATGTAAAATAAAAACTTTGTCGAAGAAGACAACAACCAGAAACGAATTTCACAAATATAATTATCATTTTTTTAAATTACTCAGACATCACAATAAATTGCAGGGCCTCCTTTTGCCAATGATTTGGAACCCCAGCTTTAAGGGATCGATTTAATCATAAACGTTAGCATTTGAATTGCCCTGAAGCTGAACAGTGACATTGATTATCCACTTTCACAACCCGACTTTGTGGCTGTGAATGTGGGCAGTTCAAGTTGTTACATTTTACTCTTTCTTCCCTCCATACTATATAAAAACCGAGGCGTTAAATAAGTGAGTGTATTTTTCCACAGAGATCCGGAACTGGGACACATAATGACTAAACGTAGAAGTTATTTTCAACATTCCACCTTAAAACCCCTTCATCTAATCACCATTTGGCTTGATTCTAATGCCATGATTTGGGAGAGTTTAAGGGGGAGGGGTCAAGCTCTGCCAAGCCAAATGACTTCAGAAGGTCGTCAACAAAGACATGAGCAAGTCATTCTAAAGACAATTAAATAGCTATTTGAGGATGTGTGTGTGTGTGTGGGCTAATGCGATGGGCAGTGGCCGAGCGTGTGTGTGTGTCCATTAAGACACAGAGGAGCATATGCCACAGCTCAGTCAGATGGCTTGTGTCCCATTGGGGATATGATGCCTGCAGCTGGACCCCAGACACACACACACACACACACACACACACACACACACACACACAGACACACATGCACGCACACACTTACATATAAATACACGAGAGAAATTCCTTACCCATGTAGAGAAGATGCATCCGATCAAGGATTCTGAAAGTTATTCGATTGATCGCTTTACAGATTCCCATCTGGTCGTAAATACTGTTGGTGACAACGTGTGATTAAAGCATGACCGTTTATTTTTTTGCTAGTGACAGAATGATGGTACTAATGACTGTCTGTAAGCCTGCAAAATCTCAGGGATTTCATCAGATGCCAGTATTTGTTTGTGTCTGGGTGAATCCTATTAGGGACAATGAGATGAACGCCCAGGGGACCAGCTAAATGAACAGGGTCATCAGTCTGGAGATACTTTCAGCTGCCAGAGCCTGGGCCAGGGGAGGGGAGGGAGGAGGAGGAGGAGGAGGAGGAGGAGGAGGAGGAGGAGGAGGAGGAGGAGGGGAGGAGAAGAGCAGGAGAGGTGAGGGCAGGACAAGGGCCAGGAGAGGAGAAGAGGGGAGAGGAGGAGAGGGACAGGATGGGAGGAGGAGAGGAGAAGAGCAGGAGAGGTGAGGGAAGGACAAGGGCCAGGAGAGGAGAAGAGGGGAGAGGAGGAGAGGGACAGGATGGGAGGAGGAGAGGAGAAGAGCAGGAGAGGTGAGGGAAGGACAGGGGACAGGAGAGGAGAAGAGGGGAGAGGACAAGAGAGGAGAGGAGGGGAGGAGGAGAGGAGAAGAGCAGGAGAGGTGAGGGAAGGACAGGGGACAGGAGAGGAGAAGAGGGGAGAGGACAAGAGAGGAGAGGAGGGGAGGAGAAGAGCAGGAGAGGTGAGGGAAGGACAGGGGACAGGAGAGGACGGGAGAGGAGGAGAAGAAAGGCGAGGGGGAGGAAAGGGAGTGAGGGTCCAGGGGAAGAGAGAAGAGGGGAGGCGCCCGGGGCAGGAGAGGGCAGGGGCCTGGGGACAAGCACAAGCACAACAGCCCCCCACCCAAAACTATGACCTAGTTGAGCTGAGGGCCACGGAGAGGGAGGAGGGTGTGGATGAGCGCAGAGAGGAGAGTGTGCAGGAGCGTGTGGATGAGGACGACTAGGTGAAGCGTAGTGGATAAAAGCGTCTGTTAAATGAATAAATGTAATCGTAAATGATTGAGTTTCATTCAGAAGACCCTCATGCTCATCAACAATGCTCTGGAAGGGTTTTATGGCATTTAAGAAAATACTAAAAAGTATTCGTTTGTGGCGAAATGCGATTCTGATCGACTGAAGATAAACACATTATGAGCGTCATCAGAATCTGATATTAAGGGTCAAAGAGGGTGTTAATCTGATGAAGAAGAAAAAATGGGAGGGATTTAATCCCTGACTCAGCCACGCACGACATTATTCAAATGAGCCCCCTCCCCACACCCCAGCCACCCATTGCCCCCCCGCTGTTTTGAGTGATATTAAACCACATCACATATTCAGAAGACCGTCGGCCTGAATTTGGCCCAGAAAAACAGCATCAGATGGAACGATAACGGGTCAGTTGAGGCCGAGAAATGATCAAATTGATGATATAAATAATAAATATTCATTCAGCAGACGCTTTTATCTAGAGCCATTTACAGCAAGTACAGGGACATTCTCCCTGAGGCAAGTAGGGTGAAGTGCCTTGCCCAAGGACGCAACGTCACGTAGCCACAGCCGGGAATTGAACTCGCAACCTTCCGATCATGAGCCCAATGCCTTAACCGACTGAGCCACCTGACTCCCATTAATATAAAAAAAAATATATATAAAAAAATATATATTATATATATATATACCTATATAATCCCCCCCACCCCCGTTTTATGCAAGACTTGAAAATCTACGCTGGCGCATGTTGACGAAGACTTTCAGAGTGACTGATTTGAAGGTTTCAGTCTGGAAGAATTTCCACATTCCCTCTTCTTTGACGGCTGAAGTGTCGTACGTCCGCCCAAGACAAGTATCCTCCTTCCTAATCCATGGCAGACATGGATGTGTCACATCACCCAGCAGGACTGAAAGGCTTAGCGCTGCAGTTTGATCCAGGCCGACGCCCACCAGACCACCCTCAGCCAGCCCCAGACAGGAAGTACCTCGGCCCCAGCCCCGGGTGTGCGTGTCCTGTTTATACGAGAGCGTGTTATGGTATGCCTAATACTGCAAATCCTGCATGTAAGGCTCGACCCGCGTACGGAACACATGTATGTACAAATGGATGTGTGGGCGGGGGTGCCGGTAGCGATTGGGGGGGGGGGGGGAGGGGGGGACACATTAAAGCGTGACACCGAGGTCCATCAGAGGTGAAGGAGGGACCCCCCTGGGACTGCCCCTCCTCTCCCTCCGCTAATCCCCGCGGCGAAAGATGGCCGGCTAGCAGCCTGATCCAGGATCCTGGTTGTGGTCTCTCTCTCTCTCACTCACCACCCCCCCCGCCCCCCCCCCCCAAAGCGCGCACAGCCATGTAATCCCTCTCTCTTTACAGGACAGGGGGCTAAACAGCGCTGACAGATGTGTCTGCGGTCCGAGGGGGTGGGGGGGTGGGGAAGAGGGGGCCAGGTAGCGATCGGCGTATCGCTCGCTCGATTTCGTCCCTCTCTTTTGCTTGAAACTGTACACGCTCGGTCCTCTTGTCTGCCCTTTCTTTTCTCTCTCGCACGCTCTCCTCTCTCTTTCGCTCTCTTGTCTCTCTTGGTGTGTATCGCTCTCTCTGTCTCTCTAGATATCCCTCTCTTTCTCTCTCCCTCCACCTAGTAGTCACAGCAGCGCCCACAGCAGGCCCTCCTGGACATCCAGGGCCCAGGTCCCAGCAGGAGTCCACCCGTCCCCCCCGCCCTGCCCTGGTCTGTCCAGTTTGACCAGACACGTCCTCTCCATCTCCCAGCTTTCTGTTAATCCAGCTCTGGGGCTCTAAGAGGGTTGACCTGCGTCTTCACGGAACTGCGGCTCAGCCCCGGCGATTAGGCCGCTCTGTATCAGGGGGGGGTGACATGCAGACGGGATCGGCTGGCCCCGGGTGACCCCCACCCCCCCCACCCCCTCTCACTGGATCCGATAAGGCCTGGCCTGAGCCTTCAGTCCCCGCCCCCCCCTCACACCCTCCCCCCCCAGCTGGTCTGCGCACCTGCGACCTGGGACGAACTCGCTAAGAGCCCATGGATCCAGCAGTCTCGCCCTGACCACGGCACGGTTTACCAGAGCCCTGGTGAGAGGTCGGAGGGGAAGAAGGGACAGAAGGAAGAGGGTGTGGGGGGGGGGGGGGGAGAGGACGTTTGAGGGGAGCGGAGGATAGGATGAGACGAGGAGGGGAGGAGAGGAGGAGGGTTTGAGGGGAGGACAGGAGAGTGTGTGGGGTGGGTGGAGAGGGTTTAAGGGGAGGACAAGAGGTGAGAAGGAGAAGGGGAGAGGAGGACAGGATGAATGGATGAGGGTTTGAGGCGAGAGGAGGACAGGATGAATGGATGAGGGTTTGAGGCGAGAGGAGGACAGGAGGAGAGGTGTGGGGGGTGAGGGTCGGGAAGGATTTTGACAAATGGGAGAAAGCAACCATAGGCATGTGAGCGTCCGCTGATATTCTGATTCTGAATGACTGGAGGTGACACTTACATTAACATCATGTTGTCTGTATGTCTACGAACATCTTTCTACATATCACTGTATCAACATCGGCAGTACATGATTTCATACATGATACATGTTTTCTGCAAATGAGGACCAGCCATTTCTTCAAGAACAACATCTTCTCCAGGTCCAGATCAGCTGGACCAACGAATCCCACTTCCTGTGACCATAAACAGGCGGTGAGGTCATCGAGCTCGGACGCCGGTTCGTTAGTTTGCTCTTGTGATTGGCTCGCAGGTGAGACTAGTCTACGGGTGAGTTATGGCTGTAATTTAGTGTTGATTACATAGACCATTACTCCTGCTCTCACTCTTGCTTGGGGCGGGACCAGAGTATTGCTACAAAACTCAATCTACTAGATGGATGTAGGCTCGTTTGCCACTGTGGCATTCATAGCGGAGAACTAAACAGAACTAAAGCAGGCAAACAAAACGAAACGATCTTGGACGGCGAGGGAGCCGTTTGAAAACGTTGGAACGACGCTGTAATCTCAAACCGACAGCCTCGAAAGAACGTTCCGGAAAGTCAGGCCACAGACTTACGTTCCTTTCGAGAGAACGAAAAAAAAAAAAACTGGGCTCCGAGCAACAGCTTCTGAGACGTCAGAGCCGTCTCGACACGACCGCGTGTGTGTGTGTGTGTGTTAATCGGGCTCTCCGCCATCCCTGTGTGAGATAATCAATCAGGAAGCCAGCCTCGGCCCTGACCTCCGGGGTCGCACCTTTATGGAGAAGCACTCCATCATGGAGCAATCTGCTTCTCGGCAGGACCTGCCCACAAAGGCTCACCCGTCCCCCCCCCGCCCCCACTCCGCCCCCCCCCCCCCCACTCCCCGTCGCCCCCCTCTCTGCCTGGAACCCGCTGCTGACCTTGTCTGCTGGAACCTCCTGCGCGAAATAACCATCAAAACCAGGCCAAAACCCACCAGTCATATTGCCTGTGCGCGTGTGTGTGGGGAGGGGGGGGGGGGGGGGGGGAGTGTGTGCGTGTGTATAAGTGTGTGTGTGTGTGTGTGTTAGTGTAGGTGTGCTTGTGTGCGGGTGAGTAAAGGCGGTCGAAAGCTTTGCCTGCTGAAAGGCCACCCTGACAAGAGCGAGCATTGCTTTCAGAATATTCCCCCCCCGGAATGATGATTCGCTTCTTTCAGGGTCTGGTGACCATTGACTGGGGATCGTGACAGGAGCCTGACCCCTGGCGACCCCCAGCTTTCATCTCTCTACACCAGCCAGGCTGTCAAAGAACCTGCCCGGCACATTATGAATGGCTGCATTTCATTTTCAAAGCGTTGGTATTTTGTCATTTGCTTGTATTTGTTTGTGTCCATAAAGGACAAAACAAAATATTTGTGATGCGATGATTGAAAACGTGTTGGTTTTTATTTTGACGGACTGTTCTTCATCGTTTTCCCACTCAGTATTGTCCAGGTTTGAGATCTGACAATACAACAGTCATGTCTCTGTATGCAGAGTATTAATAATGTAACACCCTGTCTTTATATATATAAAATATATATAAAATATATATAAAATATAAATATATATAATATATATATATATTCTCCTTATTTGTCCCAGAGGGGGGAAATTTCACAGGTACACACATGCATTGGCCAGGAATCGAACTCCCACCTAGAATCGAACCCAAGCTTTCTGCACATGGTAGGCATGATCCCTACCACTAAACCACTGGTGCTGCCTTCTCTCTGCTCTTCTCTCACAACACTGTAATACCCGGATTGTTGTAGAAGAAGGAGTTTTATCATCATATTACTCCGTGATCCTCGGGTTGAGCACTTCCTGTACAGTACAATCCAGAGCGCAGTGAGTAGGGCGCCGTGACTCGACACGTTCTAGAACGCGGGAGGAGCATCCGCCTCGACAGCGCTGACGTCGAGCGCGGCCTCGGAGGTCAGCGGGTCAAGCGACTCGTCCCCCAAACAATAATGCCGCTTCGTTGTTCCCCCCCCCGCCCCGCCCCATTGTTCCTAACATAATACGAGCCTGATTCCTTTATGATCCCCCCCCCCCCCCCCCCCCATCTCGTTGGTTTACAGTTCTCATTTGAGGCTGAGGTGTCACCTTTGACCCGGGACACATCTGCTGCAGGATAATGACAGTGGTAAACCAAATGGAACGTGAAGAGGGTTTGCCCAGGCACGCGTGCTGGTGAGTTAACGCTCGTGCGCGTGTGTCCGTGTGCGCGGGGGGTGTGTGCATTGACGAGCGCGCGCGTTTCGTGTGTGCGTTTGTGTCGTGCTCGTGGCCACGGGCGTTTTATGGGCGTTAAGAGCCGCGGGCGGCCGATCGGTGGGGAGGACTAACGACTCTCTGAAGAGCGATCCTCCACGCCCGGGCCCCTCCCTCCCAGACACCCCCCTCCATCTCCCCCTCCCGCCTCCATTCCTCGCTGGGCTGACTTCAACAGGCTGAGGCCGGCCCCGCCCCCGAGGGCCAGCTGACCCTTCCCAGAGTCACCCAGGGATTCTGAAACACCTAGCATCACCTTGCTGGCGGATTTAAAAACGGTTCGGAACGAATGAAAATGGCAGTTTGCGCTGCCCCCTTAGCTGATTGGATAAGCATCTGTACCGTACAGGAAATGAACCAGGGTCCAACTTTCGCTCTATGCCTGCATTTTCTGTCACACTTCACTTACAAACTGTCCAATGAAGCAGGAAAATGCCGGAAACAATATCTTTAACCGAAAACGGTGGGGTCTTTTGCCAGCCCCTGTCCATCCAGACTTCACCCAGGACCCCTCCTGGCCAGCTGACCTGCAGACAAACAGGAAGAGGGTCAGGGTTGGGCTTGGTAATTGTCCTGGCACTGTCCACTAAACCACTTATGGGCTCAGCCCTGACGGTGAGGAGAGCAAGCAAGGTGTGATAAACCATTCACCAACCTTATCTAGGGCATAAGGGCATAAGCAGGACAGTAGGTCCTGATCAGGTAACCTGTTATTTAGTCGGACTGATCTATCTTTAGTTCTGGAACCGACCAGGTTTTCTAGTTCTAAAGCTGACCGCCTAGTCCAGCTCTAGAAGTGACCGCTTAGCCTACTTCTAGAACGGAACGGAAACCTTATACCTCTGGAGGTGAGATGGTTTTATCGTTTGCACACTGTAGATGTGGACCATTTTTCGCTACATTTCATCGCACGTTAGCTAGTCTAATACCTGAGTATTTTAATAGCGTGGGTGATCAAAAAAAAAAAAGAAAGCACCCTCGGATATGTTGGAGTAAAGGGTTAGAGTTCATGGGACACCAGGCCGGTCCTTCTGTCTTCCGTTTGCCAATAAGGGCGCTGGAATTAAACCCGCCTTCGGCCAGGAGCCTCCAATCAAACACAGCTTAGGCAAAGGGAAGGGAACTCTGTCCTGCATGAATGAATGAAAGAAGGAAAAGAGAAATAGGGAGGAGCGAGAGAGGGAGAGAGCGAGAGAGAGAGTGGGGGGGACAGAGATAGAGCGAGAGAGGGGGAGAGAGAGAGAGGGGGGAGAGAGATAGAGGGAGAGAGAGGGGGAGAGAGAGCAAACGAGTGAGAGAGAGAGCGAGTGAGGGGGAGAGAGAGAAGGGAGAGATAGAGATAGCGAGAGAGAAGGAGGGAGAGAGGGGGGGAGAGAGGGGGAGAAAGAGGGAGTGAGGGGGGGAGAGAGGGGGAGAGAGGGAGTGAGGGGAGAGAGAGAGCAAACGAGTGAGAGAGGGGGAGAGAAAGGGGAGAGATAGAGATAGCAAGAGAGAGAGAGAGATAGAGAGAGAGAGAGAGAGAGAGACAGAGAGAGAGGGCAGGGAGGGAGGGAGGGAGGGAGGGAGGGTAAAAGAGATCCCTGGATGCGAAGCCCCTAGAGACGCTCACGGACAGACAGCGAGTAATCCCGCGGAGAAAGATCACTTCAGCTCTGCCTGGATATTAAAAGCTGTATATAATCCACGCGGCTCTGATTGACCGTGAGTGGGTGGATTGGGTGGATGTCACGCGAGGATTGATCCCTTCAATCGGGGGTGGGGCGCGTGGGGCGTCAGAAAGTGGCCTCTTCAATGGGTCCCGGACGCGCAAAATGAAATGGCAACGGGGGGCAGAATGGAGCGCGCGTGGAACGTCTCGCTGGAGTTCGGGGTGTGTGTGTGGGGGGGATCTCGAGACCGCGTCTGCCGGGCTCGTGCGGCAGTCAAGTTAAGTGGGGAGAAGTTTTAGAATGGGTTCCGTCGCACGTGGGTTCTGTGAGGGATGGCCGCTTTTCATCAGAACCCGAACCCGGACAGTCGGGTCCTCGCGCACAGACTTTTAACCATGTTCTCTTTGGGCATTCTCTGCATCTTCCTCGTGCATTTCCTCGCGGGATGTCGCGGTTCGGATCTAACCGAGGAATCTCACGTCAAACCCGCCAACGAGTTTCTCCTGTCGGGGTGGTACCGGGAGAGGGTGAATGCCTCCCGGGCGAAACCTGGCGACGATGTGACGGAACCGGACGCGAGTCACGAGACGAGCACGGGTTCCCCGGGTTCAGAGGCCAACGGTTCGGGGAGAGACTGGATGGCGACCCGGAGGCTCCCGCAGGCTCTCATCATAGGAGTCAAGAAGGGAGGCACGCGGGCTCTGCTGGAGTTTCTCAGACTGCACCCAGACGTCCGCGCGCTGGGCTCGGAGCCGCACTTCTTTGATCGACACTACGCGCGCGGGCTGGATTGGTACAGGTACCGTCACGCGCACA
This sequence comes from Neosalanx taihuensis, assembly GCA_030340665.1. Classification (NCBI taxonomy): domain Eukaryota; kingdom Metazoa; phylum Chordata; class Actinopteri; order Osmeriformes; family Salangidae; genus Neosalanx; species Neosalanx taihuensis. The sequence continues at coordinate 10,219,094 of CM059303.1, read as the reverse complement.
CACGCACGCGCACACGCACCGACACTAATATTTGAATTAGCACGCGTTATACTGAAAGGCGGGACATTTACACCCGGAATCTGAATTAGAATTAGAATGGGTATTTTATATCTGTATATAAAATATAATGTTTATATCTTATATGTACGGTGCACAGACACGACATGGACGGTGGCAGGTTGGTGCAAACAATAAGCATGCACGTAACTTAATCAAACACGTTGAACAAATACATATTTCTTTGCATTTATACACAAAACATCCCCTGGGAATTTAGATGACAGTCAATGAGGGTCTGCCATCTGCCCATGCCGATCTGTGTGTGTGTGTGTGTGTGTGTGTGTGTGCGTGTGTGTGTGTGTGTGTGTGTGTGGGGGGGGGGGGGATGAGTTCACACACTGTAATCATCTCTAAAACTGTAGCCAGATGTTACTGCTGTCAGCTGGTTCTGCTCAGCCTCAGAACATCAGAGCAGTCCCACACACACACACACACACACACACACACACACACACACACACACACACACACACACACACACACACACACACACACACACACTTTAAGAGAGAGTGAGATGTGAGTGAGAGAGGGAAATAAATACGGAAAGAATACAGAATGTGTACGTGTGTGATACAACAGCAGACGCACACCCCAGATGAAACCAAGTAAAACCAACGGTCATCGTGCGCCTTCGGTGTTGTGTCTCCAGTGTTGTGTCTTCAGTGTTGTGTCTCCAGTGTTGTGTCTCCAGTGTTGTGTCTTCAGTGTTGTGTAGTGTTGTGTCTCCGGTGTTGTGTCTCCGGTGTTGTGTCTCCGGTGTTGTGTCTTCGGTGTTGTGTCTTCGGTGTTGTGTCTCCAGTGTTGTGTCTCCAGTGTTGTGTCTCCGGTGTTGTGTCTCCGGTGTTGTGTCTTCGGTGTTGTGTCTTCGGTGTTGTGTCTCCAGTGTTGTGTCTCCAGTGTTGTGTCTCCAGTGTTGTGTCTCCGGTGTTGTGTCTTTGGTGTTGTGTCTCCAGTGTTGTGTCTCCAGTGTTGTGTCTCCAGTGTTGTGTCTCCAGTGTTGTGTCTTCAGTGTTGTGTCCTGAGTATGGCAGCGTCCTCCTGGAGGTCTGGTGATGATGATGGCTTGATGAAGGATCAGGGAGAGAGGCAGGAAGAGGGAGGGATGGATTTATATTCCATATTAGAGTTTGATATCACTCCATCATTCTCTCTCTCTCTCTCTCTCTCTCTCTCTCTCTCTCTCTCTCTCTCGCTCTCTCTCTCTGTCTATCTCACACACAGACAGTTGGTCTAATGTCCGCTACTGTACATTCATCTGTGTGTGTCCGTGCATGTGTGTGTGTGGGTTTGTGTGTATGCGTGTAAATACCTATGTGTCTATGTGAGTTTTTCTTTTTATGCATGTACGTATTTAAATGTATCATGTTGACGTGCGCTTTGCATTCATTTCATATTCATTACATTCATATTTGTGTGCGTGTGACGGTGTGTGGGTGTACGCGAGAGAGCGTGCGTATGCGTGAGAGTGCGTGAGTGTGTACATCTCCATGGATGCGTGTGTGTACACGTGTGTGTGTGTGTGTGTCAGCAGTACCAGACAGCGACAGCTGAGTGACAGGAGCTTGTCCCCGAGGCCAGATGGGCCCTCAGCGCGTCGGCCCTCTTGACACCGCTGTCAGGCCTCTCGCTTGACCTCTGACCCCAGGTCACTTTACTCTGGGAGATAATGATGTGTTCCCAGCACTTCATAACAAGCCGTCGCCTCGCTGGGCTTTGACTCGGGAGGCTGATAAATGTAGGATACTAACAGTTTGGGTGTTTTAAGCAAATGTAAGCTTTGCTGGATTGATCTAGAACAGGGGCGGGCAGTTCAGGTCCTCGAGGAGCCGCTGTCCTGAAGGTTTTAGATGTTTCCATGCTCCAGCACACCTGATTCAAATGAACGGGTTGTTATCAAGCTCTGTGGAAGCCTGACCAATGACCATCATTTTAATCAGGTGTGCTTGACCAAGGAAACATATAAAACCTTCAGAACAGTGGCCCTCAAAGACCGGAATTGCCCACCCCCGATCTAGAAGACAGAGAATGATATCTGAAGCCACGCTGACACATGGACACATCAATCAGACGAGTTGATAATACACGTTACATCGTGCTTACCTCAGGCATATTCAGGAACACTGCATGAGTGCAACTTCATGCAGTCATCTCACAGGTAATATGTGGACCTCATTGCTTTGACTCTGACTGGCTGGTTTGCTGTTTGGCTGGCTTATTGGCTGGCTGGTTGGCTGCGTTACTGGCTAGCTGATTGTTCGGCTTGTGACATTTCTCTTTTGCGAGACTAATAGAGGATTAGTCTTACTGGCTGGCTTGTTAACATGAGAAACTTAACTGGATAATTGACTTGCTGGCTAACCGGCTTACTGGCTGTCTGGCTTACTGGCTGGCACTTGGCAGGTAGCAGTTGGCTGGCTGCGCCGGAATCTTCTTAAAGAGTCGCTGAGATCATTTTTTCTGACAAGCCACCGCTAAGAATCGTCTGGAGCTGATTGGATCTGGGGCTGGACAGAGATGGACGCCGGTTTTGATCTGATCGATAGTGAAAAGCACGCCTGCTCCTGACCTTGGCTCGGCCCGAGAGCCAGAGCGGTTTGATCTGGTCAGTCAGGACTCTGTTACGATCGGCAGGAAGCTTTATCTTGCTGTGGTATGATCCGCGCCCACACACCCCCTGCTCGGGTTTCACTTTCACCGCTTGCTGTTTTTCTCTCTCTCTCGCTTTTTCTCTCCCTCTCTCTCTGTCTCGATCTCCGTCCCTCCCTCGCTCTTTCCCCTCTCTTTCTCTCCCTCTCTCCCTCACCAATTCTCCAACTCTGACTCTCTCCCTCTTTCCACCCCCATCTCCTTCTCTCTTCCTCTCTGTCTTTTTAATCTCTTTATCTCGCCTGGAATCTATTTGCTGTACTGGACATTAACCTCACCCACACACATCATCTGCCCTCGACTTGTAAGGTCTGAAAGAGACATTATGAAGCCTTGCGGAGGACCGTGTGACGGAAGGGGGAAAAGAGGATCCCATGGAGGATGATGGGGGAATGTGAGGAGGGATAAGGGTTGGTTCAAGGTGAAAGGGTGAACATCTGCCCTGACCTCTCTTTGAACCCACGGGGCTGTGATAGTCAGAGAGGCTCTCAGCTGCCCTTGAGGCCGTAGCTGAAATCCTTGGCCGCCTCTCCTGCCTCGACTACACTCTTTTCCTGGTTGCTGCCTGTAGTGACATCTTCTCCTGGTGCCCTTGGCTGCCTCTAGTGTCAGCTGCCTCCGTTTCCTTTCGCTGCTTCAGGTTACGGCTGCCTCAGGTACCTTGCTGGCGTCAACTGTCTCCCGCCTCTAGCTCTGCTACCTCTCATGACGTGGCTGCCTCTGGTACCCTTGGCTGCCTCCAGCGAGGACAGCCTCCGCTTTCCTTAGGTTTCCCTTCAGCGACGGCTGCCTCCACTGCCCGAGGCAGCCTCTGATACTGGCCAGTTGCTGCGAGAGACGTCCTGATGCTGAACGGCAGATCAGTGATGTATTGACCCCCCCTCCCCCCCTCCTGTTCCAGGAAAAAGCTGTTTTTCAGCGAAGGTGAACTCGAGAAGGTGCAAGTCTGCCATTGGGCGCTTTCAGCATCCGACGCCGGACAACACACAAGCCACTTACAGGAAATATGGCACAGTTATTGGATTCATGTAACACAGACGGTACACATTCTTTGATCTTCTCTTAGTTCTTTTTATGTTCCTGCTGGTCTTTAGGGATCTTCAGTTTAGCGGTTGGACATTGAGCCCAGACACTGGGCTTCTATTGATATTTCCAAGATGGCCGCCGCTCCCGAGGGTCCGTCCATGCCTTCGCTGTGGCAGTGGAGCTTGGCCCGTAGGGAGACAATACAGACAATAGCCACGACTGACACGCAGATTGTAATCTGATTGGTCCATTCAGAGTCAGATGTTCAGACAAGGCCCCCCGATTCATTTGCAAGTCATATTGATCTTGTTCCGAGAGCTTTTGGCATTCATACCCACACACAGACTGAGACAGGGAGATGTACTTTATATTTAATCTTGATATTTCACTCTGAGTGCTGTACTGTACCCTGCTGCTATTGCAAACTGCTATATCCCCTTTGGGGGACAAATAAAGGATTTCTTATTTGATCTTGATCCCAGCGACAGTGAGGCTGAGCGATGTGATCTTCATCAGGGCAGGTCCGTGTGTGGATGACCTACCCAGCAGGTGTGTGATCTCCGTCAGGCCTGTGAGCGGATCACAGAGTGATCGCAGAGTGGATGATCTACACGGCAGGTGTGTGATCTCCGTCAGGCCTGTGAGCGGATCACAGAGTGCTCGCAGAGTGGATGGTCTACGGAGCAGAGCAGCTGTTTGATGTTTTTCAGGCCAGGTCTATGGGTGGATCGCCTATGGAACAGATGTACAGAGGTTAGGCAGACTATGTCCCACAGAGTCACACCCAGATGGCAGTGGATAAGGACATGATTTCTTTATTACTTTACACTGAGCCAACCAGGAATCAATATTGGAAAATGGGTTTCTTTGGATTGCTGGTGTTAATACTAAAGGATATTGGTTTGTGGGCGTGACCATTTTTTACCTTGTGTAAGGGATGATTCATTTATCTCTGTGTGAGGATTGAGAGAACGAAAGAGGGCGAGAGGAAAGAGGGAGTGCCAAAGAAAGAGAGGTTAAGCGATCAAGACAGGGAGCGAGAAATACAGAGAGAAAGAGAGAGAGCGTGAATTAGAGAAACAGAGGAAACGATAGAGAGAGCTAGACCGAAAGCGAGGAAGGGAAAGAGAGAGAGGGGCGCCGTCTCTGTCCTACACAGGGGGGGGGTTCAGGTGCGCTCCGTCCCATTCCAGACCTGATCTGGCTGCGGTCCCCGGGAGCCCAGACGGCCAGGGTGATCCAGCCCTCATTAAGGCTCTCTCTGGGGGGCTGGAGGAGGGCGGTGAGGGGGGGCGAGATGGAGGAGGGGTGGGAGGGGATGAAGGAGGGGTGGCCCCCCCCAGACATGATGGATGTCTCCTGGAAGTGGACAGGGCACAGCCACAAAGGACTGGCCCCCTAATGGTCCCCAACGCAGCGAAATGGATGAACGGGCCCCCGAAGAGCACAGACGCACACCCACACCCAAACATGCATTAAGGCGCTGCCGCATTGATCATAGAACGCATGCATTGCAAAGCTGCGATCTCGATCGATACTGTTATTCCTACGGCTGTTCATGGAACGAGCCCACGTTCTTATGCAACCATGGAATCCTGATTAGAATGTTCCTGATCGTTATGGTTATTTCTGCTGTTACTTCTCATTTGAAGTCATATTCATTTGGATGCCGGCTGCAGATACTGTTGTAATGTGAAAGGGTTCTAACCCTTCCCTTCCCCACAGCTCATCATCCTCCAATGGGATGAAGGGGGTAATTGCTTCACATCTGCTAAAGCACACACACAAACACACACACACACACACACACACACACATACGCAGGCACACACAACAGGGTGCTGATAGCGCTCCAGAGGATCTCGCTGCGGCCCCCAAACTCCACCTGCCACCCTTCAAACCAGCTGAGCCCCATGTCTGCATTACCACACACACACACATGCACACACACACACACACATTCACATGCACACAAACACACACACACACACACACACACACAAACTCATCATTCACATTCACACATCATCATCCCCCACATGCGAACCCCCTCCCTTTTGATTTGATCTCACACTCACACACACACCCGCACACATGTTTACCCCCAGCCTCCCCGCCCCCCCACCCCTCCTGGATCAATACCCCCAGAGCAGAGGCCTTGCCCTGGCCGTTCGTGCCCAGGCTGGCCTGGGGGAGTCTCCAGGGACACCTTGGAGAGCGGCGGAAGACAAAGAGGTCTTTTCTCCGCAGACTAGCAGCGCCGTGCAGCGAACTGCTGATCCCTGTGCTCACAAGGATGTTTGATCTCCCACTCAATACACTGCCGAGAGGTTACAGCTAATCTCTCCCAGATTACCGGGACAGCATACACGTATACTCATGTACTATGGACACAGATTACCTTGACAGTAGACACACAGATTCCTCCCCCACAAGAACACACACGCATATTAATGCATGCCTATATTGAAACGTCATTACATTGGGCTCACTATTCAATAATATGAATGCGTACAACGTCCATTGTACATTTTGTTGTTGTTTTTAAAATCTTTGTTTGTGAGAGTGTGTGTGTGTTACTGCGCTGGGTAATGTGTGTTTGTGTGTAAATGAAGGCCAACTGGGGCTATAGGGAGGTCAGAGGCACAATGGGGAATAGTTGACTAATGACTAAATGAGTGAATAATGAATGTTTGTGTGTGTGTGTGTGTATTTGTGTGCGTCTGTGTGTCTGTGGCCCCCGATGGGGGGCGCACACAAGGCAAGGCAAATCTTCCCGCTAAGTGCTTCTCTCAACTCTCAAGACCGGATGAAGTCACTGATAATGCAGGAGGTGTTGTGTGTGTGTGTGTGTGTTTGGTGAGAGCGCCCACCCTTGTGTGTGTGTGTGTGTGTGTTTGGTGAGAGCGCCCACCCTTGTGTGTGTGTGTGTGTTTGGTGAGAGCGCCCACCCTTGTGTGTGTGTGTGTGTGTGTGTGTGTGTGTGTGTGTGTGTGCGCGTGTGTTTGAGTCAGAGGAATGTTATGTGTGTGAGATGTGTGTGTGTGTGTGGAGCCAGCCAGGGAATGGATGTATTGGCAGCAGGTCATGTTGCAGGAGCCACTGTAATGTGATCCTAGCCCAGAGGACACTTAGAGCAGCCTGCCCTCTCTCTGCTACCCTGACGTCCCTCTGGCTCTCCTTCTCTTGCCTGTCTGTCTGCTCCTCTGTCTGTCTGTTCCCCCTGACGTCTGTCTGTATCTGTCTGTCTGCCTGTCTGTTCGCTTGTCTAGTTTCTCTTTGGCCTCCTTTTTGCCTTTGTTTCAGCAGAACTCTTTGTATTTCCTGTAGACTATCCTCTGATGCCAGTCCCACCCCTCCCTCCGTCCCTGCTCTCTTTCTCCCCCTGCATCCGTCCATCCCTCATCTCTCTCTCCCCATCCCTCCATCAAACCTCTCTCCTCCCCCCTGCATCCCTCCATCTCTCCTCTCTCCTCACATCCATCTCGCCTCTCTTTCCCTCCCTCCCTCCCTCCCTCCCTCCCTCCCTCCCTCCCTCCCTCCCTCCCTCCCTCCCTCCCTCCCTCCCTCCCTCCCTCCCTCCCTCCCTCCCTCCCTCCCTCCCTCGATACCTCCTCTCACTCTCTCTCCATCCCTCCTCTCTCCTCCTTCCTGCGCCCCTCCAGCCCTCCTCTCACCGCCACCCCCAACAGAGTGTGCGAGCAGCCCAGCGCTGCTGCTGCTGGTGGGCTGGTGCGTAGCTCCAGGCCCCTCCAGGAGTGGGCCTGTCAGGTGCATGGCAGGTGTTCCTCTGGCAGACCAATCACAGCCTCCAGCTGGTCCCGCCCGGTCCAGAGCCGTGGCCTCTAAATGAGGCCCATCTGGTGGAGGTTGGGGGGTAGAGGAAGGTGCGGGGGCAGCCATGATGTGTGTGTGTGTGCTGCTTATGCAGCTCTGCGCGGGCCTGAATTTTTGGGGTGTGTGTTGTTGTCATTGAGTGTGTGTGTGTGTATGATTGATGGGCTTCACATCAGTTTTTGGCAGACAGAATACAAGCATATTCAGATCAGCCTTGAGGCATGGGATACAGCCACGGAGACAGACTACAGATGAAGAACTTTCATATGAATATAAATGAAGAAATACAGATTTAGTAGGTGGTAGGTCAGTGTAAACCAGTGGTTCTCAATTCGGGTCCTCAGGGCCCACTGTTCTGCATGTTTTAGATGTTTCCCCCTTCCAACACACCTGATTCAAATACATTGCCATTATCAGGCTTCTGCTGATATTCAAAAGGACCCGTTCATTTGAATCAGGTGTGTTGGAGCAGGGAAACATCCAAAACATGCAGGACAGTGGGACCCTGAGGACTGGAATTGAGAACCACTGGTGTAGACCCTCATTCGTCCAGGAGTGGTCCCAAAGTCTGTGCAATATGTCTTCATTTTGAAAACAGTAGTCCAGATGACTACACCTGAAAACTTCTCCACAATGTTCAGATGTAAAGATACTAACCCTACCCAGAGAAACTAGATTGCTGTGTAGGTTAAACACAAAACAGTAGATTCACTGTTGGCGAGGCTGATTGGTTGAGGTTTTTGTCAAGTTAATAGATGTTCTATCAACTCAGCGGTGACCTACTCCATCTCTGTGTTTCTCTCCATCCTTTTTTTCACCCCCCCCTCTATCCCCCTTTCTATGCCCCCCTCCCCCCCTGTTCCTCCCTCCCTTCCTCAGGAACATGATGCCCAGGGCCCTGGACGGCCAGATCGTCATGGAGAAGACCCCCCGCTACTTCGTCACCGTGGAGACTCCGGCGCGCGTGCACGCCATGTCGGAGGCGGTGAAGCTGATCGTGGTGGTGAGGGACCCGGTGACCAGAGCCATCTCCGACTACACGCAGATCATCTCCAAGACGCCCCACATCCCCGCCTTCGAGAACCTGGCGTTCAGGAACCGCTCCACCGGTAAGAACGGCATTACCATAGAAATACTGTCTGTCTGTCTGTCTGCCCGTCTGTCTGTCTGTCTGTCTGTCTGTCTGTCTGCCCGTCTGCCTGTCTGTCTGTCTGTCTTGCCATTTTGGTGCTCTAAGCATAATTCCTTTATGAGTCCCCCCACACTCCATGAAATCAACACCCCCCATCCTTAATCTTACTGCACTCCGCACAAAACTTTAAACTTACCTCTTTGATTTTGCACTACTGTGTATCTACCCTCACCGCCCCCCCCCCCTCCCCCTGTACTATATACATCCATTCTCCCCTATACTCGTACTCGCTACAGTTACATGCCCCCCCCATCTGTACAGATAGTGCCCACTTTTTGTTGTATTTTTTATTTTATTTTTATTCCACTTGTCTTACTCTAATATATGCTCTATGTTTGCTCTTTCCTGCCACAGTAAATTCCGTGTTTGTGTATCTTGCATGGCGATTAAAACCGATTCTGAAAAAGTAATAATAATATTGGCGTTATAATTATTATGACTGTGATCATTTTGGTGGGAGTGGCGACACTGCTCATTTAACCTGCCTCTAAGGAAGCAGTAATTAAGAAACGTCTCCTCTGGTCTCCAGGTCAGATCGATTCCCTGTGGAGCCCCCTGTGGATTGGCCTGTACGCCCAGCACCTGGAGCGCTGGCTGGCCTGGTTCCCCAGGGCCCAGATCCACCTGGTCAGCGGGGAGAGGCTCATCTCCGACCCGGCTGGGGAACTAGGAAAGGTCCAGGACTTCTTGGGCCTCCAGAGGATCATCACAGACAAGCATTTCTACTTCAACAAGACCAAAGGCTTCCCCTGTCTGAAGAAGCCGGAGGGGAGCAGCAAGCCTCACTGCCTGGGGAAGACCAAGGGGCGAACGCACGCCCGCATCCGCCCGGATGTCATCCAGACGCTGAGGGACTTCTACCGGCCACACAACCAGCGCTTCTACCAGATGGCCGGACAGGATTTCGGGTGGCAGTGATGGACGAGGGCTCCCATCCCCTGGGGCCGCACCTGGCAAGACGAACACCTGGTGGGTTCGAATCCCAGACCGTTCACGCGCTGGCCGGAGGAAAGGAGCCGTGTCGGGGATAAGCTTGAGGCGGACTGATCGCTGCGCGTTTTGATGTTTGCTTAGTAGGTTGGTTTTCCTTAGGCTGCGACGAGAGAGATTCGTCCCAGACTAACGCGTTCCGTAGCCCCGAAGACAGAAGATTCGGTTGGGCCGCACTTGGAGGGAGAGAAAGAGAGAGAGAGAGAGAGAGAGAGAGAGAGAGAGAGAGAGAGAGAGAGAGAGAGAGAGAGAGAGAGAGGGATGGAGAGAGAGAGGGAGCGAGAGAGCGAGGGAGAGAGAGAAAGAGAGCGAGAGAGCGAGGGAGAAGGAGAGAGAGCGAGGGAGAGAGAGAAAGAGAGGGAGAGAGAGCGAGGGAGAAGGAGAGAGAGAGAGCGAGGGAGAGAGAGAAAGAGAGGGAGAGAGAGAGAGCGACTATGCTAATCTAAGTCAACAGCGTTGAACAGTTAAGCCTCTTGCGCCATAGTGAAAATGTTCTGCCAGTGCAAAATAGTGAAAGGGTCATCGTCATCAACATCAACAGCATCTTTGACAACATGCCTTTCTTCACTTTACTGACTGTATAAACTTTTTTCTGCAACTATTTTGAGCCCCTTGGCTTCTCAGTCTCAGTGTCTAAGAACAAGTAGGCAATCAGTATTTATATTACACATCCAGTATCCTCTTCCACTTCCTTATTTCTATCATTAATCTTGGAAAGGAGGGGGCGTGTTCATAGACAACAGCAGAACAGTAAGATAGTGGCATATCTAACTCATAACAGAGTTGTTCTTTGTACAGTTTAATGATGGATGTGGTTATTAAAGTGGATGTTGATTGGACCCACCTGGGACATGCGTCTGGTAAGCACAGATCTAGGGTCAGCTGTGAAGGGTCCTAACCCTGACCTCAACCACTAGGGAGAGGAATTGCAAAACTGCTCTGTGGTCAGTTTACGGCTCTATGGGCGGGATCATTCATCCGGAAACAGAGACCGTGGGACCAAATGAAAACCATGGGATATTGAACAGCGGAAATCAATGTATTGGTTGACTTATCAATGAAATGCTGTTTTCTTTTGACAAGATGTCAGCTTCGTTGTACTGTTTGCATGTTTTTGCACTAGATTGAAAACAGTAAAGTTATTTTGAAGCGAGTCATATTTCATTTGTTGCAATGGCGCAGTTGTTGGTCTGTAACAGAGTGTGCGTGATTTTTTTGTTAAATGACAGGTCAAACACGGAACATGTATGATCTGTCAACTCCGTCACGTGTCTTAAGTGTTTTCCATGGTAACTGAGGGAGAAAATGTTGCGTTACTGCCCCCTAGTGGACAATTACGTAGCGAGCCTACACAATTACCTTTTTAAATGACTCACAATGAAACACTTGGCAAGGAACAAGTCAATTTATTAATTAAACATTTTTTTCCCTAAAATAATCTGGTCATACACATATTAATTTTCTCTCTATAAACCTTTAGAGTTTCAGTACATCGACGTAAAAAACTAATCAACACAAATTATTTTACTCTGACCTGATGTATGGCACACAAATGAAAATTTCTAAAGTAATTTACACTGCTCAATATGAAAAAAAGAAGAGAGAAAAAAATATGTATAGGCTGCAAACATGTCAAAGGCTCACAGTAATATTTCATTTCAAAGAATCAGTAGATTTTCTTACATACATAATGTGTTGTACAGAAATACACAATAAATTATCAAATGCACTTCAAGTCCCAGTATGATCAAACTGTATAATCTGTAAATCACATTCCAGTTCCCTAAATTCCAAAAATACATATTAAATACGTACCCAAGCTACTATTCCACAGTGAGTAAACTTATTTTTTAATAGGAAATCTTCAAAAGATGACTATTCATCATCCCAGTCTGGATGAGTTTTGGCAGTTTCGGCAGAAATCTAGGCTACATGGATTCTGCGTTTTTTATCCGGAAGCATCCAGATGATTGCACATCGGCCTCGGTAACGGCGGGACGTTCGGCTGTTTATCGAGCTGGTCAGTGGAAGAGAGAAGTTATCAAAGGCACTCAGCAGCCCCAAATACCCACGATCAACTTCTCCTATCACTCCATCTTTTCCTTTCTTTTATATATTTTCTATACAGGCATACAGTATGCATACAGTATATTTTCTCTCTCGCTCTCTCTCTACCTATATATATTCTATAAATACAGGTACACCTCTGAAAAAATTGGAATATCATGAAAAATGTCAATATATGTGGTCATACAGTTTTAAAAAGTGAGTCATTACACATGGAAGTACATCTCAGAAAACTTGAATACTACATGAGATCATTTAAATACGGATATTTTAAACAGAACCGCAGGCTTCTGAAAAGTATATCACATCCTCAACACTCGAATGTTCTGAGATGTAACTCCACTGTTTGTCTCTCCAAATCTCGTCCACTGACCATCACCATCTCACCTTCATCCATCCCTCCCCGATTCATCCCCCAACCGCCTCTCCGAAACGAGGCGAAACGGGGAATGAGAAGGAAAAAACCTGGCCTATCCATTCAAAATGGCCGCTCGACAGTGCCTTGTCTAAACCAGCACAGCCTTCTACACTGTGCTATTTCGTTGCAGTTCAGGTGGCAGTGAACATATCCCATCAGCCCAGTGAAGTTTAAGCTAGGCGCTTAAAAGCTGATCTGCGCTCGGATGAACCCACGATGGCCGAGTACCGCGGAGGGGTACTTACAGACAGACTTACGGACTGCTGCAGCAAGACCAGTTCAAATCAGCGTACGTTCTTTTTCAAATAAGACTCAAGCCCACTAGAACTCACTGTATGTAAACGTCCTTAAATTAGCGGCGTCTCAGTGATGCGGGTCTGTGAGAGAACTTTCTAGGCACAGATGCAGCAGGGTTCTTCAGTGTTATGTTGCGTTAAAGCTAAATGTGAAATGACCCTACCTGGTCTGGTACGCGATGGGCGACGGAGCGATGGGCAACGGGGGGGGAGGGGGGCAACGAGCAAGGATGAGGGGGGTGGGGGGCGGGGGTGATGCTGGGGATGTGTTGGCTGGTAGAACTCAACTTGAGATGACTATAATCTGAACTGGATACAGTTCTTCCCTCGGCACCAGTATCTGTGCGTCAGGTCAACGCCTTCTCAGCGTGACGAAAACGACGGAAACGCGCGAGAGGAAGACGAGGTGCGGCGCGGGGTTAGGGGTCGCGGACCTTCGTCGCGAGCAGGAGGAAGACCTCAATAGCAGATGTACCCTCCCTCCCTTTTCGGTTGAAGCGGTAAGGTCCCGGATCGGGGGCTCAGCACGTACCACCTCCCTCCCTCCCCCCCGCCCACCACCACCTCCCCACCCCGCCCCCACCCCATGCCCCCGCCCCTCAGCAGTACTCCTCCCCCTGGGAGTCGGGCAGGTCGTTGAGGTCCAGGAACATGGAGGGGTTGGAGAGCTTGCGCCCGCTTCCGGACAGGTCCAGCAGCTCCTCGGTGGCGCCGGGCACCGAGCTGATGTACATGTCCCACACCTGCTCCGGAGAGTCCAGTTCCAGAAGCTTCTGCTTGATCTTCAGGTTCTTCTCGATGTTCCTGCGCTTGTGCTTGAACTCCAGGATGGTCTTGGTGTAGCGGTTGATGGTGGTGACGGACGACGCCATGCAGGCCGTGAACGAGCCCCACGCAAGCCTGAGGGATTGTGGGTAGAGGACAGTTGACTTCCTGTTTTTTTTTGTTTTTTTTGCTGGTGCTTCTGTAGATGAATGGCTAAGCTAATAAAGTTGATTCAAAAAGCTTTGGATGTGTTGTGTGTTTGTCTATGTGTTGGTAATAATGTGCAGCTGTGGTACGTATCTGTGTTCATGTGTGAGCTTGTTCGTGCACGTGTGAGTATATTATTATCGGTATGTGTCTGTGTGTATATGTGTAAGTGTGTATGGGTTTGAGTGTGTATATGTACATAAGTGTGTACTGGTGTGAGTTTGTATGGGTTTGGGAGTCATGTGGGCGAGTAATCAGAGGGTCCCTGGTTCGAACCCTGGCTGTGTCAATATAATGTTGTGTCCTTGGGCAAGGCACTTCACCCTACTTGCCTCGGGGGGGGGGGGGGATGTCCCTGTAGTTGCTGTGAGACACTCTGGATAAGAGCGTCTGCCAAATGACTAAATGTAAAACGTTTGAGTGTGTATGGGTGTGAGTGTGTACACACGCGCGTGTGAGGGTTTGCGTGTGCGTGTCCCAGCTTACATGTAGGACCAGCTGTAGTCCCAGGTCTGTGGTTTCCAGTCCTCAGGTCCCAGACTCACGGTCAGCTGGAAGGCTGTGGTGTACATCATGTGAGCCACCATGCCCAGCAGACCTGAGGAGACACCAGGCAACGTCAAACACTTACATTTACAGTGAACCCTCGTTTTTACACCGGGGTTACGTTCCAAAAAGAACCCGTGATAAGCGACATCCGTGAAGTAGAAACCTTTATTTTTTACAATGATTATACAATTAAATACTCTATTATATAGTAAAACCAAATAACAAACCATTTTTACAGGCCCAAGCATTTGTTTAACAAATAAAAGTACTGTATCCTGTAAACCGCAACTTCATTGATGCACAGGTTTGTGTTGGAGAGACTGTTTAGCCAATCAGAATGCAGAACACAATGCACAATGCAAATCCGTGAAGTAGCGAAACCGTGAAAAGTGAACCGTGATATAGCGAGGGTTCACTGTATTCATTTAGCAGACGCTTTTATCCAAAGCGACTTACAAGAGAGAGCTTTTATAAAGAGCATCGGTCACTGAGCATAGCAACGTGATAGACCCCGAAAATAGTGGGCTTTTAGATCATGAAACGTACATCGTGAGAACCAATAAGTGCCAAGGGAAGAGCTATAAAAGCATAACACAACGATTGCGAACAAGAAAACACTGGCGAGTCACCATATGGGGACCGACAAGTAGTTCTGAACAACATTAGATTATGTGAAGTACCATTCTATTCCTAAATGCCATTATATTCTCTGAATAAGTTCGTTTTAAGCCTTCTCACAACACAGCATCACTGCTTCACAAGACTGGGGTGAAAGTCACGGTCAGGATGTCCAGTGTGCCTGTGCTTGGGCTTGTTACTTCCGGAAAATTCCCTTGAACCATACTGACTTTTCCTAACCCTCAAAGCTGGTCTTAGCCGGTCGTCTCCCGAGGATCTGTGCAGTGTCATTGTTTCCCCACTGGGTGGCAGTGTGTAGTCAACCTCCACAAGTTGGTAACTTTGGTTACGTCCAGTCTATTTTCGTCCCCGCCTGAGTCTTGCCTGAATGGAAGTCGATGGCAGGCCTCTCATTGACTCACTCCCTCCCTCTCTTTGTTTGTCAGCGCTCACTCTCCCCCCCCACCCCCCTCCGTCTGCCAATCAATGGCTTCTCTCGCTCTGTCGCTGTTCATTCCGGCCTGGTTAAGGTCCTCGACAGCCTTGACGGACAACTGAGACGAGGGATCTGAACCTCCGTCTGAACTCATCCTCAGGAAAACAGCGGCGCGCTCGGACAGATGGGGGGGGGGGGGGGGGGACGAGACAGGGAGGGCGAGAGACAAAGGAGGAAAGCATGAAAGGCAAGAGAGTGAGAGAGACAAGGGGCGAGTGAGAGAGACTGGCTAGGAAAGAAACTAAACAGGTAGAGAGATAAAGTGGGATCCATTCTGACAGAAAGAGGGCGAGAGATTTAGCGAGAGAGAGACAGACAGAGAGAGGGAAAAGAGAGTTGCTGTGAATGAATCCCATTACAGCGGACTGTCTGTAAGCTGCTCAGATCCTCGGTCTGCATGGGATCAACCCGGACCCGCCGCAGAAAGCCTCCTGTCACCCGCAGACCATTTTTTCTAACATATTCAACGCATCTAAAGTCACCAAGGCTCAGCTGGAGGAGACACCAGGTTCAAATGCCCGGTACAAAGCCAAGGCAGGGAGATGTGGGGGCAATTAGGGGCAGAAAGTCTGAAAAGGGTTTCGGTTCTGAAACTCTCTTGACTCTCCCCTTCTAACGACTTCCAACGGTGAACGTTATTGGGCGAGACGGACGACCTGTCAGCGAGCGGTAACCTTCTTCCCCTCATATTTATGCTTAGACATCTCTCACCCTCGTTCACACACACACACAGACACACACACACACACACACACTCATACGCTTTATATCCCTCTTTCGTGCACACGCTCTCTGTTCTCTCAAAGTACACCCTCCCTCACGCCCTTTCTCTCCCCCTCTCGCACACTTCGTCCTCCCTCCCCCTCTATAGATGTGGATCCAATTAGCCATGAAAAGTTCCTACAGAGAGACCCTCAGAGTCATACACGGTGGATGGGTGTATTGATTTCACTTTAGACAAGTACGAAGGGATTTCAAACGCATGAGACAATAACACCCCCCCCCCCCCTCCCCCCCAGTGTTATAAAGTACAGAGTTTACTACGTCCCTGGGATGTTTGTGTTCAAGCGAGAGCTGAGGTAATGAAATGTGCCCCCCCCCCCCTCCACCATCCTCACCCCCTCCCATCCTCAACCCCCTCCACCCGCCAAGCACAGGTACATTACGGTACAATCTCATGCACGACTGATGCCCAAGAGCCTTTTCTCTGCAAATTGTGTTCCCGGCTATGGGTGATAAGATCTGCTGTTTTACAGCAAAGTGGCTGCTGGGTTTAATTGACTTCTAATGATCTTTCCAGGGGTTTAAAGGGGCCCGAACTTGCCTCAGCAGTCATCCGGGCCCCTCTGCCATAACTCCTTTCTCTGGGGATGAATCAAAAGTGCGTTGGGGGACGTGGTGGTGGCTGCGACGGCAATAAAGTACCGAGTTTACTACGTCCCTGGGATGTTTGTGTTCAAGCGAGAGCTGAGGTAATGAAATGTGCCCCCCCTCCCCCCCCCCCCCCCCACCACCACCATCCCCGCTCTCTACCTCTCTCTCCATCTGTCTCTCTGACTCTCTACCTTCAAGACTTTCTCTGGCTCTCTTTGTTTTTCCTCTCTCTTCCCGGTGATTCACAGCTTTAATAAAAGTCTCCCTAGTCTTCCTGTCCCCTTTAATACCCCCGGCTTCAGATCCAGCCCCTCCTCCTAAATTCATCACACAAGCATGTCAACGGAGCCTCTCTCTCTCAAACACGCTCTAGAAAACACCCCGTCATTCCGTGAGTTAGGATGCAGGAACGGTGGCGGAACTCATCGGTTTCCACGGTTTCCTGCTCCTCGAGATGGTTTCCACGCAGCCTGTCGAAACGTACATTGAGTTATACTGAGTCCTAATCCTTTAGGAGCGACCGTCCTTATCACCGGCGTAACATAACCGAGGCTGGCTCGGTTGTTGATGACCATGAGCGCCGACGGATGCTGAGTCATCCGTCCCAGGACGGAGCCTCGTCTTCAGGCAGAGGATTAGAGAGAAGGTCACCGTCCAGAACACCTCCCTCCAGACCGAGACGCAAACAGCCTTCTGAGTTGATGCTGCAGGACGGCTACTGACAACACTGCTTGGGAGTGGGATGGCTAACTGGCAGTAGATTGGTTAATTGACAGTGAAGCGGCTAACTGGCGTTTGATTGGTTAATTGACAGTGAAGCGGCTAACTGGCAGTTGATTGGTTAATTGACAGTGACAGCTAACTGAGAGTTGATTGGCTAACTCGTGGCGTCTCGGCTAATTGTCATTTGGTTGGCTAATGGATAGTGAATTGTCCAACTGACAGGTGGTTGGCTAACGGATAGAGATTCATCCTAGCAGACAGGTTTTCCAGATGTCTTCTATTTGCATCAAGGATTTATCAAGAAAAAGACACGCGCACATACCCACACATACCTCCACACACACACACACACACACACACACACACACACACACACACACACACACACACACACACACACAGACAACTAAAGAGATGAATAAAGCACGCAGTTACCTGACAGGACAGTGAAAATAGCGGCGAAGGCATTCAGTTTGAGTCCGTCGATGACATTGCCGAAACGACAGACCTCGATGGACATGAGGATGCCCCCGGTGGACAGGAGGAGGATGTACAGACACTCTGCCACAATGCACAGCCATAACACTCCTAGGGAGAGAGGGAGAATGAGAGAGGGAGACAGAGAGAGTGAAAGAGAGAGGGAGAGACAGAGAGAGACAGGGAGAGAGAGGGAGAACAAGAGAGGAAATTAGAGAGTGAGAGACAGGGAGAAAGAGGGAGAACAAAAGAGGAAATTAGAGAGGGAGAGACAGGGAGAGAGTGAGAGAGACAGGGAGAGAGAGAGACAGGGAGAGAGAGAGGGAGAACAAGAGAGGAAATTAGAGAAGGAGAGACAGGGAGAGAGTGAGAGAGACAGGGAGAGAGAGAGGGAGAACGAGAGAGAAGGAGAGATCAGGGGAAAAAGAGCGAGAGGGAGACAGGCACAAGGAGAGCGCCAGGGAGAGAGAGAGAGTGAGAGAGAGACAAGGTGAGGGGATTATGTAAAAGGGGGAATTAAGGGGTACGGGGGAGCGAGGGAGGGAGAAGAGGAACGCATGAGGGCATGGGGACATGGGGGATGGCGGTGGGTGGAGGGAGAGAGTGATGGAGGGCGAGAGTGATGGAGGGGGGAGGATAAGGGTTAGGAGAGCACATTCACGGTGAGGTAGGGAGGAAGACAAGAGTGAAGGCGGGGGGGTTGTGAGAGGCGGGGGCGGTGATAGGAAGGGAAAAAAAGAGGTAGAACACCAGCGAAGCACAGATGTGGAGCGAGGCGGAGGGAGGATGGGTAGGGTAGCGAGAGAGAGGTGCATTTGAAACAAGGTGGATTAGTGGAGAGAGGAGGAGGTAAATGAAGCGAGAGATGATGAAAAACAGTGAGCAAAAGAGTGAGACAGTCAGAAAGAGAAAAGAGAGAGAGAGAGAGAGACAGGGACCCTTTCACTTGCATCATTAACCTTTGCTGCCAGAGAGCAAATCTATATCTGCTTCAACAAGACATCCAGCCTCTGACCTGACCTGCTCTCTCATGAGTCTGGGGAGGAGCGAAAATGACATAATCGTGCGCTAATCTTTTCGCTGCTCTGTGAACGCTTTGTCCCGTCAGAGCAAAGCTTTACACAACAATAAACCCTACAGTGAGAGAAAAAAAAAGAGTTCTAGGCTGTTCACGCTTAAATCTGAAATTGGATTGCGAATGCTAGTCAAAGACATGTTCGTTTACATTTTGATCTCGGATTATGTGATTATACGCGTCTCTTGTTACACACGGTTTAAACATCGGTTTTATGCAATATTTATATCATTTCCTCCGTATGTTAGTCACGTTTTAATCCCTCAGATTACTGGGTCTCCGAATCATTTTATTACCACTGCCTTCCTTCTGAGACTGCTTTTAGCTTTCTAGTATCATCTAAGACTAATGATGGGAGTTATAACTCAATGTACAGTAAATCTACGATGAAAACAGACGATCTGAACCAGCTGTGGCTGTTTTGGTTTGTGTGTGTGTGTGCGCGCGTTGGTCAGGGTTCTCTCTCTCTCTCTCTTCTCTCTCTCTCTCCCTCTCTTCTCTCTCTTTCTCTCTTCCCTCTCTCTCTGTCTCTCCCTCTCTTCTCTCTCTTTCTCTCTTCCCTCTCTCTCTGTCTCTCTCTCTCGCTCTCTTCTCTCTCTCTCTCTCTCTCTCTCTCTCTCTCTCTCTCTCTCTCTCTCAGCACTAGAATTTGACTGCATTAATTCAGGCATGTTATATATTATGCAATGTTATATATTTTCCCATTAGCCACCCTGTAAAAAAACAACAAACTAAGTACTTTTCCTTCTGTCAGTCATGTTGTTCTTACTTATGTGTTATTCATGAAATCCACTGAAGTAAGAAATTACCATAATCTCTACAATCACATTTCCACATTCCCCCTGGATTGTATTCCAGTTGAGAACATTATCCCATGTTTATAAAGTGACACTTTCATTTTCACCTGTGAGGTTTTTCCGGAAAACCGGGATGGATGGGACGGTTGATTAGAGTCTCGGAATATTGAACAGAGGAGAGTCTGTCAGGAGGTAGTTTAATCTCCATGTGATGCAGGTGTAGAAAGGCTTACAGGAGCCAGGATTAAGCATGCCAGACACAGCTAGCCCTGCTGACCTACCTCGCTCGTTGGAAGGGGCCACGTATATGAAACTTCGGCAGTTCTCCCCTGAAACAGAATGACATCACATGGTGACTTTAAGATTTACACTGCAGAGTTTAAGGTTTTAGTTCAGCCATATCAGCCATATTGGTCAAACAAAAGATAATGTAAGTAAATAAATAAAAATAAAATATGCAAGTCATTTTGTAATAACTAAAGCTAATAAAAAAAGTACAATTAGTTTGTTATTTTACTGAATTGTTCCAAAGGAACAAAACCAAGACAACAAAATGTTTTACCAATTATTTCAATAATATATATTGGAATGTGTCACACATTATGAATGGGTGACTCATCTATTGATGGATGTTTAGAATGAGAGAAAGAGACGTCTACTGGTCTTGACAGTGTGACCCGAACACGAAGGGAAGGAAGCAGCAACACACATGCAGGACATGTCCCTGCAGGAGGGTCAAACCAGTCCCATATTTCCTCTGCATAGTCCCTTCCTGCTGACCTTTATTCAAGGGCATCCAGGCAGCGGCCTGTCTTATGAGCAGGGGCCAAGGCCAAGGGCTCACCTCTGCCCTGGCCAGGCCAGCAATTTGTTCAGCATCTTTATGTTATACAGCCTATATATAGCAGGGTTTTTATTGTTTGTTTTTTACAGCAGATAAACCCCATGCCCTTCTCGCATGGGGGCCAAATTGCAGGGAGCATGGACACACAGACTCACAACATACACAGAATGCCCCAGGAGATTGCCCTGCTTGAGCAACAAATAGCGCCCCAGGCAGGAATCAAACCCAGGACCTTCTTGCTGGGGCTGTGGCTTGTGGTCCACCTGCGCTGTGATACTGTTCCATTTCAAATTTATGTGCTTACAACACAAAGGCACAGATATGGATACAAAATATGGATTGTATTGTATTGTAATGCACATTGTCTATATCCATCTGATCAAATGCCCTGTCTTTGTAGTGTTAGTCAAATGATATTCAAAGTCTTTCTACCAGGAAAAATACATTTACACATCTCTAAAATTTCTTGATATCAAATGGCAAAGCACTAGCAATGTACCTGTCAAGAAAAACTACACAATTCTTATTTAAAGAAGTCTTTCATCGTCACACCTGACATATTGAAACTTGTTCTTACAATAAGAAAATAACAAGTATATATATGTATGCTACTTGTTTCTTTCTTTATATAAACCGACACTTAAACTGACATAAATAATGTTATTATACACTAATAAGAATTACTTAAATTAAAATTAAATAATAATAATTAATAAGTGATCGTTGCCACTTGTACTGCGTAAAGTGCGTTTCTTTTAAACGTCGTCGTGTCGTAGGAGACTCAATAAGTTAGAAAACCATATACATTATAAATTATCTTTATGTCTATGTAGAAAACAGGCTCTTCAAACTGATTTTACCGGTCATGTTGACGTTCTGCTCACAGGAGAACCAAATCCCGGTGTGAAACTTCCTCATCAGGTACTTGTCCTCTCCCGTCTCCCAGATGTACTGGACCAGGCGGGTGTCGTTCAGGTTGGAACTGTTGAACCTGATGCAGAAGGACTGTCTGGTCTTTACCGGTCCGGTACAGAACGGTTTCACCACTTTCCGGGTCCCCTCGCACCAGTAGCTGGTAGAGAGCGCGGACAGCGCGAGGAACAAGGCGAGGAAGTTCAAGGCGAGGGCCAGCGAGGCTCTCCGCCTGCGATCAATCCCCATTCTGGCGGACGGAGGGAGACAGGGGGGGACCCTCGTGAATGTAACTCAACGCGTTTGTAACGGCGACTTCGTCCTCAAATCCGCATCGTACCGGCTTTTCCCGTTCCGGCGTCGGCGTTCTGGTCGCGGCGCGCGCGTCTACCAGCTGCTTTTGCCGCGCGTCATCCGGTTGGCGCTCTTTTGTGGCGGCTGCTCGCTCGCGCTTTTTGTACCCCCCCCAACCCCCCCGCCTCTCAACTCATCCCCTCGTCTTCGCTCGATATCTCCTCCTCCTCTTCGCCGTCCCCGGTGAAAGACCGAGAGACCGGCGCCCCCCCCTCCCCAACTTGGCGCGCTTCTCTTCCCCGACGTCGATAAAAAAAAAACGTTCCAGACGTTTCCATGGATCTTCGCTTCCACGTTTAAGGCACCAGCGATGAACAAACGCAGAGAACTCCCGTCCAAGTTCACGGGCATCCGTGAGAACGATGGGCAATGAATCACAATTGAAATCCATATGGATTAATTTGCCATTTTACAGTTTCGATGGAAAACGAAACTGACAGCTTTAGGGGTGGTGATATTAATCAGAGATGACTTTTCCTGCACCTAATCTGCCTGGGCCAGGCTTGTAATGGGTATGGTAATGCCTGTGTCCAGCTGGGAAGACCAGAGGTTGGATGGGGATGGGCCTGTTTGGCACTTTGTAATCAGGGGAAATTGACAGAAATTGTTAATAGTGGTTCCAAGTCTAATTGCTGCTCCTGAGACAAAGTAGCCAGCTGCCAAATGATCCAATCTCAATTTATTCGGCTTCTCTCCCACCTCTTTTTTTGTCTACTGTCATTTGGGAGAGAGAATACGTTAGCGTGTGAGTATGTGAGTGTGTGTGTGTGTGTGGGTAGGTTCAGGATATTGAGCCTTACTGTTCTACATTATTTATTTCCTCAGGCTGACGCATACAGGATAGGCCCCCTGACAATATCAGTAGCAATGTGTGTGTGTGTGTGTGTGTGTGTGTGTGTGTGTGTGCGTGTGTGTGTAGTGTGTATGTGGAGTATTTACACACATTCTCTTGTGTCTCCTGAAGTCAACATTTTGCTTCTCACCTTTTCGCCCTTCACCCATCTTTAACCCCCCCCCCCCCACACACACACACACACACACACACGCAGACACACAGAGGCACACACAAGAACACCTCACACCACACAGAAAGCCTTCCACTTCATCTCCATCCAGACCCCAAACAAATACAAACACACACACGGATAACATCAGACCTGAAGTTCTGTGGGGTCTGTACTGAAGCGTGTGCGTGAGTGTAAGCACATACGCACATAATACACATCATACGCACACCTGCTTGTCTATGAATTTACATGTATGTGTGTGTATGAAAGTGTGGTGCATAGTACATTGCATTGGTGTACATCCTTTGTATATCTGTAAGGTGAGTGAGCGTGTATGACTGCAGAGGGTGTGTGTGCGCATGTGTGTGTGTGCAGGGTGTGACTTTGAAGCATGTGCTTCTCATCCTTGCAGGGGAGCTCAGATCATCTGTGTCAGGGTGAGCCGCAGGGACCTAACATGAATCCATCTGAACCCTTTTTCATACGTTTTCGCCGCCATGGCTGCCTGCTACCGCTAACTGTGTGTGCTGTGTGAGTGCGTGTGTGTGTGTGTGCGTGTGAGGTGTACACGGGTGTAGCGCGTCTGTTTCTCAACGCCTCAGGAGCCCGTCTCCTGTGTCACCTTCACACCGATCCTTAAGTGGGTCCCCCCGGAGGCCCAGGGCATGGACCAGAACCCCCCCCCCCCCCCTCCCTCCCTCAACCCTCCCCCACACCCTCCCGCATCCTTCCCAGGAGCGGTGGGGTTGAATCCTGATCTGACACGAGCCAAAGGGGGGGGGGGGGAGGAGGAGGAGGAGGACATCTGGAGCGCGGCACTGCAGCGGAGGGCCTTCAAGATGGAAGCGACCCCCGGTAGAAGGTCCTGCTGTGCGTCTGATGTGGGGCCCAGCGCTGGGCGTCACAGGTGGGAACAGATGGGTCCCCCTTCCTCCTGAGGCAGAGCGTTGGTTGTGCTGGGTCGCCGTGACATCGAGCGAGAAGGCGTTCCACAAGCAAGCCTTTTTCTGGAACGTTCCATAACTCAACTGTTCAGACAAAATTTCTCTGGAAAAAAAGATGTTGAAATGAGAGGTGAAATAAGCCTCTAACCGTAAATTGCTTTTTTGTAGTTTTTTTCTCTTATAAAGGGAGTTTTTGTTTATGTGTGCTTGAAGGAAATTACCTCCATAACGGTCCAAGGGACTCCAGTGATGAATTAACCACTTGAAACCTTTTATAAACGTTTCATTTAGTTTCAATTTATTTCATCCGTTTAAGCGACTTTGAGCGATTGCAGTGCAGTTTACTTCAGTGTTTGTTATGATATCTGAATATCAATAAAGTAATCCAGTTAATTACTTTAAACTACCATTATTCAGTTATATAAGGGGGAGGAGGGGGGTCTTTAATTTGGGAAAGAAACCCTGGACAGGAATATGAAATAATCTGTCTTGATCCTTTTTCTTTATTAAAACTCCCTCCATGGTTCTGGTGACTTATGAGTGTCAGCAAATGAAGAAATATGCAAATGAGCATCCATAATATCTTTCATTCTGCAATTTGTTCCCTTTCTCTTGGCGGTCTGTTTCATGTTGCTGTGTGATGCAGAGGAGAGGGAGGGATACCATCCCAGAGGGAGAGAGAGACTATATCAGAGAGAGAGAGAGAGAGAGAGAGAGACCGCCTCAGAGGGAGAGAGAGACCATCTTAGAGGGATAGCCATCTGAGAGAGAAGGAGAGAGAGACCATCTCGGACAGCGAGAGAGACCATCTTAGAGGAAGATCGAGACCATCTCAGAGAGAGAGAGAGACCATCTTAGAGAGAGGAAGATAGAGACCATCTCAGAGAGAGAGAGAGACCATCTTAGAGAGAGGAAGATAGAGACCATCTCAGAGAGAGAGAGACCATCTCAGAGAGAGGGAGAGAGAGACCATCTCAGAGAGAGGGAGAGAGAGACCATCTCAGAGAGAGGGAGAGAGAGACCATCTCAAAGAGAGGAAGAGAGAGACCACCTCAAAAAGAGGAAGAGAGAGACCATCTCAGAGCAGGAGAGGGAGACCATCTCAAAGAGAGGAAGAGAGAGACCATCTCAGAGAGCGGGAGAGAGAGACCATCTTAGAGAGAGGGAGAGAGACACCATCTTAGAGAGAGGGAGAGAGAGACCACCTCAAAAAGAGGAAGAGAGAGACCATCTCAGAGCAGGAGAGAGAGACCATCTCAAAGAGAGGAAGAGAGAGACCATCTCAGAGAGCGGGAGAGAGAGACCATCTTAGAGAGAGGGAGAGAGACACCATCTTAGAGAGAGGGAGAGAGAGACCACCTCAAAAAGAGGAAGAGAGAGACCATCTCAGAGCAGGAGAGAGAGACCATCTCAAAGAGAGGAAGAGAGAGACCATCTCAGAGAGCGGGAGAGAGAGACCATCTTAGAGAGAGGGAGAGAGAGACCATCTTAGAGAGAGGGAGAGAGAGACCACCTCAAAAAGAGGAAGAGAGAGACCATCTCAGAGCAGGAGAGAGAGACCATCTCAAAGAGAGGAAGAGAGAGACCACCTCGGAGAGAGATAGAGAACAGCTCAGAAGCACATGCTATAATACATTCTTGGAGCCTTCTCATTCCTTTCTGTCGCCGAATGGATTTATTTACATAATTGCCCACGGTACCGTTATTCACACGCGCACTCACACACAGACACACACACACACACACATAACAGCAGATTCAAATATGGAGTTGGAATGAGTGTAAGGAGTTGTGTGTGTGTGCGCAGGAGTGTGTGTGTGTGTGCGACAAAGAGTGCAGGAGTTTCATTTGCTTGTGTTTGTCCTGTTGACCTGAAAAAGACATCAATACACAGACTTAATCAGTTGCTCCATGGCTAATGAACCCTGTAAACAAACACACACACGCTCACACACACCTACACACACACAAGCACACACAGCCCCCGCTGTCTGTGCACACACACACCTCCTGTCGACCCTGTCTAGACTGCTAAGCATCCATGCCTCATGGATCCCTGCCTGTCCTCATCAGCTGGCTCACTGACCTCTCTCTCTCTCTCTCTCTCTCTCTCTCTCTCTCTCTCTCGTCTGAACAATATCTCGGTTTCCTCCCCGTCCCTCCATCCTCCTCTCTCCGGTGATTAGAAAGATACCTAATGACTCAGACCTCTAATGCACCTCATTTGGACAAAATGGACCGTCATTTTAAAAGCTGGGAAAGTGCATTTTCAGGGTAGGGTAGGTTGTTTTCGTGTGCGCGTCCTATTTTGTGTGTGTGTGTGTGTGGTATCGACTGCTCGTGTGCGCGTTTGTAATGGGCGTACTGCATTTGGCTGCGTATCTCCCTGTTTGTGCGTGTACGGCAGTGCGTGGGTGTAAAATCGATTTACGTGCGTGCGTTTTTTTTCTCCCAAGATGTGATTCAGGAGCACACGGATGCGTGACGAACATTTCGGTTCTCCTGTCCACCTTGAAACCAACCAATCAGAGCGTCCTAACCAACTGGCCTCAGCGAGATGAGATTTATGTCACTCCGCTAAGGCCCGAAGTGCATCGTCGACTCGTTAAATCCCGTTTTAATAGAGCTGCAGCGAGGTGCGCCTGCTCTGAGGCGATCTGGAGGAGTCATTACCGACCGATTATCTGTTGCCGTGCAAGAAACGGCATTATTGTGAAACCGTCGAGTCGTTAATCAATCTCTAAATACGCCAACGTTTACCGCGTACGCAGTCCGCGAGTGTCAGCGACTCGGAAAACCGACGGCGGGACACAACGGTCCTCAAATGGATGAATTGTGGATTCGTGTGAATTCCTGCCTCATTCAACCTATTCATATTGTTTCACGATCAGCGACCTAGGCTCTTTAGTAAAGCTCTCTCTTGGAAGTCGCTTCGGACAAAGGCGTCTGCTAAATGAATACATGCAAATTTAATGGAGTAGCTACGATGCTCCCCGCCCCCCCCTCCCACCCCCAGGGAACGTTCCCGCACGGTCGAGGCTCATGGGTCTGGAACGAGTAGGAAGCCTCGTCTCCACAGGTGCGCCTCCGGAATGATCCGCACATCTCGACTGAAATGAAGGTAACGAAACACAGAGGTGGACTCCCTGTAATAGCCTGTCCCAGACAGACTTCTCCACACCACATCAGTCTGGAAGAGGAAAAAGTTGAATGATTTTTGTTTTCGGCCCCCCTCCTCCTTATCTAAAAAATCTATTTGCGGGGGTTGGAGGTGGGTTGGGGGGAAGGAGGACTCAGGTGGCGGGCAGCGCTACGCAATTACGGGGAGAACGGGAAGGAGAGAGCTAAGATGAGGAGCCACTGGCGGACTGGCTCGGCGGACTGTTCTAGAATCGGTCCGTAGCGGTGAGGGTTCCAATCACATACCTGCATGATGACGGCCTGCTGGAATAACAACCTAAAGAGATTAAACAAAATTCAAGGTAATCATAATGGGCTCATTAAGCCGATGCTTTTATCCAAAGCGTTGTGCGCAGGGGGATTTGAACCCACAACCTCTGTATTTATTATGACTATATTATATTCATAATTTTATCAAAAGTTACATACTGAGCACAGATCAAGGATTAGAAATGTGTTTTGTGGTGAGGAGACTCGGTACTGAAGCGATACAGAAGACTAGATTGGGGCTTTGGCGTCTCGGAAACGCTTCCTTGTTAGTTGCTTGGTTACCGAGGAGATGAAATGATCGCTGTCGCTGTTTCTCGAAGGTGCCGATGATTAAAGAGGGCTAAGGGTCTCCGAGTCAAATCAAATCAACATTTATTTGTTTAGTCCTTTTCACAAGCAATGTCACAAAGGGCTTCACATCTGCCCATAGAACTGCCCCTAAACCAACCTAAACCTTGAAGGAAGACAAGGAAAAAGAGAGATAGAGAGAGACCAGAGTGGGATGTGAACCTGTGATACCATCTCGTCTGGCCGTGCGGTCGATGGTAGCGTGTCAGAGGTTCAATGTGTTGCTTTTGTTCAGTCCATTGAGAGTTAGACAGATATTGTGACCAGGGGACTGATGCGTTCTAGCCAAAGTACCATCATAAATCCCTCTGACACTAGATATCCAGACAACCATTCATCGATAGATTGCATCTGGGCGTTCTTGTCATTTCCAAACGGCCAACTTGGAGAACGCGATGATGTTAAACACCTCCACAACTTTAGAATCCCAGAGTTCCATTCTGTTACCTTTTGTACGGCCGGCAGCGTAGGAGCCAATCAGAAGGTGATTCTGAGGTCACAGGGTCCTGCAATGTGTTGTATGGGCTGGGGATAGCGTCCATCTCACTACATTTATTCATTTAGCAGACGCTTTTATCCAAAGTGACTTACAAGAGAGAGCTTTATAAAAGAGCATCGGTCACTGAGCATAGCAATGTGATAGACCCAAAAACATAGTGGGCTTGTAGATTATGAAACAAACATCGTGAGTAACCAATAAGTGCCAAGGGAAGAACTATAAGAGCATTCAGCCAAACATTTACTATTTTTTATGTAGGCACCTCCAACGGGCAATAGTCAACTTGTAGGAAGCGAACAAGAACAAAGCAACAACAACAGCTGATATTTCTAAGTGCAATTAAACTCTTGGAACAAATGAGTCTCAAGCCTTTTCACAAGGCTTGTTCTTTGGAGCTAGTTCCCCCCTTCTGAGCTCTGAAGTTGATAGAAATAATTAAAGCTTTAACCCTGATTGGAACTGCCAAATAAATACATTGTCTCATACTGAGGAGGAGAGAAGTTAGCTGTTGCCTTTGATGTTGCGAAACGCGCTTAAATTTCCTCTGAAATTTCACCCAAGATGAACAACCGATTATATTTTATTGACTATTTTATGGGACTGGTAATGTGTGTCTTTCCCGAAGGCATCGTCACTGATATGGTAGATTAAAGGTGTTCTTGAAACGTTCAATTTTTTTTAGCGGCCTTACTTAGCTAGACAGGAAACCTTTACGCAGGAAGCTGCGCGCACACGCTGCAGTTGTTGTTGGGGTCTTGTTGCCTAACCTTGGTGGTTGAAATGTACAAACACACATGCGCACACACACACACACACGCGCGCACACACACACCTTTGCTTGATATCAGGCAGGCAACAGGAAATGTCACTGCTGCGATAACAGGAAGTCGCCCATTAGTTCCAAATGATCCATGCGTGCCCCAAAGTAACACCCCCTGGCAGATGTCACAGCTCTCCCACGGCAAGCGCACGACCAGTGAATCACCCAATCTCATCTGACAGCCAAGTTGCGGTCCTCTCAAGGTTTTTTTTTTCCTCTCCGCTCACGGGGAGAGATTCCATTCAAACTACTTAAAGCCCATTTTGGAGCCCTATTCTCTGAAGCGAAACCTTTCCGGTAACGGTGATTTCAACCGACGGATGTTCAGGGACAAGCACCAACCCTGAAACACTCACCACTTCAGAACCAAGCCTTTCAGGGACGTCAGGCCTGTTTCACGCTTACGTGAGGGTGAGATGACGAACAACCCTGACAGAGGACCAGCCTGCCAGCCCTGTCCTCCAGTCAGCACATTCTTCCAGCCCGGACTCTTAATTCAGCGGGGGCCCCAGCAGGGCTGGTGGTGGCAGGCTGTCTCTCACTCCAGGAGAGGCGGAAACGCAGCAGTCAGCACATTCAGCACACCGTAAGTGGGGCTCCAGATTACCAGGGGGAAAGGCGCTCCATCTCAGCGGCGCCTCGGCGAAGGATCGTGACGTCGCTCCCCCACGCGAACAGGTTTTTATGGGGCTTCTGCCGCCGATGTGACGACCCCATTCATCTGAAGTGGGTATGGGTTTGTTAGACAGAAACATCGATAACGTGCAGGGCGGACAGTTCGGAGATAATCGGAATCATGAGGCGCCACGGTAAAGGAGCAGAGTGGATGTTGCGTTCATGGTTTTGGGCCAGTAAAGATCTTGTCAGAGCGGGGGTGGGGATGGGGGGTAGTTCTTACCGTCGAGTCAGGGGGTCGACCAGCGCGCATCACCGAGCAGACGAGAGGAGACAGGGGCGTCGTCAACTCCAGATCACCCAGTGAGCTGAACCGGACTCGGGGGTTTCGTTCATCATCTTTTGCAGGAAAGTGGCCCCCACCCCCAATCCCCCCCCCTCCCCTCAGAGGACGGATGAAGCTGCATGAGATTTTATTACAGATGAGTCATTTGGCAAGTATGGGCAAACAAACTGACAGCCAGAGAGGGAGAGAGAGAGAGAAAGAGAGAGAGAGAGAGAGAGAGAGAGAGAGAGAGAGAGAGGAGAAAGTTCTAACGAATGAAAGTGGAAGGGAGACGGATGGAGAGAGAGGAAGGGAGGGACGGCAAAAGAGTACAATAAAGAGAGAGAGACAGATTGACAGAGAGAGAGAGAGAGAGAGAGAAAGAAGAGAGAGAGTGACTTGATCGGCTAAGAGGACGTGTGAGGTCTACGAAGCCCGATCAAGGTAAAGCGAGGCGGGAGAGAGATCGGATCGGATCAGCCCGCCCGTGGGATTGTTCAGAGCAGACGAGGTCAGACATCAGACCCTGCATCTGTCGCCTCCCCCCTCCCCCCTCCCGCAGCACAGGGACGCAGGCTGCGTCTCATTCCAAAAACACCGACCTGCGTTTGAAAACACCCCTCATCTGACACGGTTTCCTCCCCCCCGTCACCAGATCAGAGATTACTGAGGTTGCGCAGATCGACGCTGGGCCTGGGTCCAGTCAGCGTCTGAGGCGGGGGGGGGCGAAGGGGGAAGGGCGCCTGCGTTCGGGATTGAGACTCGGCCCTGATCTGTGTTTTCCCATAACTGAGGACAGCGTTTCAGATACGGAGGGTTACTCTTAGAAGCCAAGCAGCCCACTGACTGACAGAGGTGTGTGTGTGTGTGTGTGTGTGGGGACGTGTGTGTGTGTGTTAAACTTGTAGACTGGTGTCCCTGACCCTTTTGATCCTGGGTGGGGCCCGGGAGGGAAAACACCTGATTGGCTGTTCTGGAGAGCTCTCTGTCCTTCCTTGGACGATTGCTGTGATGTACTGGATCCCGGAGATTGCTTGACAAGGCATGCAGGGAGGAGGGACCCGAAATCTCGTTACCCTCCCCACTGTCATATGTGTGACGGTGGAGGATCGATAGCAATCAAGGGGTTTTATTAGATACGGTCTCCTGAATGATGTTTACTCTCTGCGGAATGAAACGGAGCCCGATCCGGTCTCCCCGCTGCCGAGCCATTACGATGTCAAGTAGTGACATCATATCCCAGGTGCTCTGCGTCACGAATGCTGCGTTCGGGTAATTACTACTCTCGTACACAGATGCAGCCATCCATCCTACTTGCGGGAGAGGAGGGGGGGGGGGGAGGGGGGGCTGGGGGCGGAGGGTGGTGGGTGGAGGGGAGAGGGAGGGAGAAGGGAGAGGCAGCGGGGAGAGAGGGGAAAGAGTGCGGGAGAAAGGGGGGGGGGGATGACAGCTAGAACAACCGAAAGAAGGCAAAAAAGAAAGACCGAATGAGAAACGGAGAGAGGGAGGGAGGAGGTGGAGAGCGAAAGAGGAGAAGCGAATGAGGAAAGACAGAGAGAGAGCGAGAGAGATAGAGAGCGAGAGAGAGAGAGAGCGAGAGAGAGAGAGACAGATAGAGAGCGAGAGAGAGAGAGAGAGAGAGAGAGAGAGAGGAATGAAAGAGGAAGCGGGGAAGATGGAGAGTGAGAAATGGAGACATGGAGATCAGAGAGAGGCCTTAATGATACCAGCCCAGACTGGGTCCAGGGTCTCGGCTCTGACCCAGATAGTCTGATGTCTCTCTCCGCCCGGAGGAGAGACCTACACACTGGCACCCACACTCCACACACAGTTCTGTTCAGCAGAATATTAGATGAGGTGAACAGGAAAGGGGACAGTGCATTTACATTCAGTTATTTAGCAGACGCTCTTATCCTGAGCGACTTACAGCAAGTACAGGGACATTCCCCCCTTAGGCAAGTAGGGTGAAGTGCCTTGCCCAGGGACACATCATAATTTGGCATGGCCGGGATTCCAACTGGCAACCATCTGATTCCTAGCCACCTTGACTCCAAATAAGAGGACTTTGGTCGGGCAATAAATGACAGAAGGGGAGGTGAGAAGGAATCTTGGCAGGGATGGGGAAATGAAGAAGGGGCGGTTAGCGGCCTGGAGAAAGACCAGGAACAGTCTCGTCCTCTCTGTGGAGTCGTAATCTGTCCTCAGGAACTTCAAAACATCCATAAGTAAATAAATAAGCGCTATAAAAGAAGGCAAAGCATCAAATACACTCAAACCAAAACCATGAAGTGCAGAGTGAAAAAATAAGAAAGGTGAATACTGTACATTTTCATGTACCGTATTTTTCGGACTATAGCGCGCACTTAAAGGCCTTTATTTTTCTCAAAAAACGACACTGCGCCTTGTAATCCGAAGCGCCTTATATATGGATTAATTCTTTTGTTTACTGACCTCTAAGCGATTTTGGTGTGGTACAAGGCGCTCACGGCGCTAAATCAAAATGTTTTAGTACGACTTTGGGAAACTACAAAGCCGCACCGCTTGCAGCATTAAGGCTACTGTAGCCAGGAGCGTCGCGGAGTAATACATACTGTGCTTCACCATAATATTATTCGACTGATTTATCTGACTGTTTTTTTCCCTCTTAATGCGCCTTATAGTCCGGTGCGCTTTGTATATGAAAAAAGATCATTAGACCATAGACCATTCATTGACAGTGCGCCTTATAATCCAGTGCGCCCTATAGTGCAAAAAATACGGTATATATGTGCATGTATGTGCGTATATGAGATATTCATGAAAATGTTGTGCGTTCCTTCCCAGATGTCCAATAAGCGACCAGGTGGAAAGAGAAAGAGAGCGAGAGAGAGGGAAAGAGGGAGGGAAAGAGAGAGAGAGAGACGGTGAGAGCTGCTACACTATGCTTATCATGTCTCGAAATGAGTGGAGACGGCAGATTCGTTTTTCCGATACCTGATGTTCTTTTGGTTGAGCCGTTAGATATGGTTTTAGTAGCAGTATTGGTTTTCCTGTCAGCCCGCTCCTCTCTTCTGGGTCTCTCCATCCCATTTCAATTCAACAAGCATTTTCGGAATAAACACAGACAACAGACTATTCAGCCCACAGTGAAGGAGCGACACATGCAATTATCAATACAACAAATTGCTGTCACCAACGAACAATGTTATTTTTTTTCTCTCTCGCTGTCCATCCGCTCTCTCGCACTTTCACTCCCCCTATTTCCATCGCTCTATGTTTCTCTCTGCCTTTCTCCCTCTCTTCCCTCTCTCTCTCTCTCTCTCTCTCTCTCTCTGTCTCTCTCTCCCCTCTCTCTCGCTCTCTCCCCTCTCTCTCTTTCTCTTGCTTCTCTCTCCCTCTTTGTCTGTCTCTCTCTCTCGCTTTCGTTCTCTCTCTCTCTGTATCTCTCTCGCTCTCTCTCTCCCCTTTCACTCTGTCTCTCTCTCGCTCTCTCTCTTTCTCGGTTTAGTTTTTGTGTCCTTGTTGCGTTGGTTCAAAGCCCTGAGTAATGGATACGTCAGTGAGACGTTTGTCGTTTTCGGTCGCTGTCGCTGTTAAAAAGCCCCAAACGCGACCCCTGTTCAGTCTCAAATTCTCCTGGTCCTCAGCCCGGTACCGCCTCGTACAGTGAGACGCACAGGGCCATGCTGTGCCCTCCCCGGAGATATAACTGGGTCAAGATGCCACTTTCTGCTGAATCCACGGGGGAAGCCTAATTGTGCTGCCATTCAGGATACCGCGACAAGTGCTCAAACCATGGCAACACCACAAGAATAATGCAGAGAGAGAGAGAAGGAGAGAGATAAAGATGAAGAGAGAAAGAGAAAGAGATCGAATGAAAGAAACAGGGCAACCGATCAAGGGGACGATTTATAACAAACAAAAAAAGCAAAATCACCGTCTGATTGCATTGATTATGTGACGTAGGTACACAGGAAGACCTCTGCAGGGGGAGAGAGAGATACTGAAAAAGAGATTTGCAGAGAGAGAGACAGCGACAAAGAAACTGAGGGAGAGAGAGAGGGAAAGAGAGAGAGGGAGACAGAGAGAGACAGCGACAAAGAAACTGAGGGAGAGAGAGAGAGAAAGAGAGGGAAAGAGACACAGAGAGAGACAGACAGAGAGAGAGACAGAAAGAGAGACAGAGAGAGAGACAGAAAGAGAAACAGAGAGAGAGACAGCGACAAGGAAACTGAGGGAGAGAGAGAGAGAGAGGGAGAGGGAGACAAAGAGGGAGACAGGGAGAGAGAGAGCTGAACAGGTGCGTGCGAGCAGGTTGTGTCGCGAGGTTTTGATCTCTCTCTCTCCCCCCCCCACCCCTCATCCATCTCCTCTGTCATACACAGCTGCTCCTCTGTCTCCGAGCCTCATTGTCATTCCGGGAGAACGTCCATCCTCGAAGCTATCTCTGAAGGAGTCGGCCTCTTAGGGTGATTACATAGATCCTTCTGGAAAGCAGGGCCCTCCGCTGGACCCGCTCAGCCTTATCTCCCAGAGACGGTGGGAATACACACACGCACACCCACGGACACGCTCGCACACACACGCGTACGCACGCACGCACACACACACACACGGCTGCCCTCTCCTATTTAATAACTCTTGCAGGTCCAACTTCTAACTTAGGGATGGTATCTACCTGATGTGGCGGAAGCCACGAGGAATGTCCTTTCCGTGTCACCTTGGACGCACCCAGGACACACACACGTCACCTCCCCACTCATATATGCGGGGGCATGATGGTGCTCACGCACACCCACACACACACACACACACACATTACAGACAGCCATCTAGGTACCTCGGTTTTGCGTCACAGACAGAGACGGAACACACCGGAAGGTTAGGGGTGACTTCAACAGGCAGACAGCTCCGAAACACAGCAAATGAAAATGAAAGTATAGAGATGGAAGCACGGAGCGCTGGCATTCTGAGCGGCCGACAGCCTTGCCTGATGTCAGAGGGTCGTTCTGTTCTGTGTTCGTCCTTCGCTTGGCTAATCTGGTATCTGCCGCTCTCGTCCCCCCCCCGTCCTCTGTGTGTGTATCTGGTGCAGGACCGTTGACCGTGAATTTCGTTCACTCCAAACACCTTGATTGACCCAGATGTGCGTTCGTTCGTCTGTCCTTCCGTCCTCTCCTCCCTTTCTCCCTCTCTCCCCGCCTATCTCCCCCCTCTCGCTGTCTCTCTTTCCTCCCTCTCTCTCCCCGCCTATCTCCCCCCTCTCGCTGTCTCTCTTTCCTCCCTCTCTCTCCCCGCCTATCTCCCCCCTCTCGCTGTCTCCCTCCTCCTCTCTCTCCCCGCCTATCTCCCCCCTCTCGCTGTCTCCCTCCTCCTCTCTCTCCCCGCCTATCTCCCCCCTCTCGCTGTCTCCCCCCTTCTCTCTCCCCCCTCTCTCTGTCTCTCTCCTTCTCTCTCTCTGCGTATCTTCCCCCTGTCTGTGTTCTGTCAGCTTGTACCTCATCTGCTCATTCAGAAGTACGAGAGCTTTGCTGTTGTATATGCCTCAGTTAGTTTATGTTTATGGGTGATGTTATAAACCGCACAAGCTCAGTACTGGCATATTTACATGAGAATGAAGGTCTGTTATTTTAAGATCCTTATTATTATTTCTGTACTGTTCTGTGTCCAGCAGCGCTCTCCGTAATACTGAGATGGGTGGGAGGAGGAGAGATGTAGTTCGACCTGGGATCACAGCAGCAGAAGCCACATGTTTGCGGGGTGTGTACTAACTCAAACTAACTCTCAACTCTACCTGCTCGAACCTGTTCCGGAATCCGTGTCCTCGTCGGAGCGCTTTCTCCGGAACGTTCTGTGATCCAAACCGCAACCATCTGCTCCACCAATGACCATTTCCATTTATTCATTACACAGCCGGGGTTCAAACTCGGTACCTTCTGATTACTGGCTCGACTCCCTAACCGCTAAGCCACGACTCCAGTATCCGGTATCACCTGCCCCCCTCCCAGGAGTCCTGCTGTCTCCGTCCCCAGCAGAGGCTGGACGTGTGTCGGATGCGTCCCCCTCCCCTGTCCTCCCCTGTCCTCCCGCTCCAAAAGCTCCAAGCACCTGTTTACCGTGGCAGGAACAGGAGAGGACTCTGTGGAAGAAATCAGATTTCCTGTGTACTTACATTAATCACCACTGAACACACCTTCTCTGAAGACTGTTGAAACATCATTACCGCCTGACTGTCACTATCTATGTTTACATTCTTGTGCCCTATAAAAGAATGCTCTCTTGCCTTCGTCCGGGAGAGAGCCATGATTGAGACCTAAGCTTTGTACTGTCTTCATTTTGTTGTAAGAGGTCTGGTCATTACTCTCCCAATCTGCAGGTTGATAAATACTTATTTAATCCAGAACTCAACTGAACTGTCACTCCGTTTATGAAGAGACGGACAAAACACTTTCTTCAACAACTCCCATTTTTAAGCCATCGACGGTTGGCTGGTGTTGGGAGTCCTAATCTGTGATTTCTATCCGGAGAGTCTTGTTTGGAAAACCGCGCCTCGTCAGCAGGGGCACATTGGCTCCCGTCCCTGCCCGCATCCGCACACGGACGCGACCTTCGACCTCCGACCGCGCGGTCGAGCAGCGGGGCGATGCGTGGCGAGAACCGCGGGGTGTCAAGGAGACCGGGGGCGGGGGGGGGGGGGGGGGGGCAGGGGGGGCAGGGGGCGCGTGCGGGGGGGGGCGATGCCGCCTCAACAGGAGACGACAGCTCATCCATCACCGCCCGTGGGATCCGTTCCGTTGGCTGGTCCACGTTCTGCGCCCGGGCTTAGCTTCGTTAAGCCAGGGAACAGGACGGAACGCCGTAGACAACGCTGATAATTTCCGTCCAGTTCGAATGGCGCCTCGTTAAAAGAAAAGAAAAATAAGCCTCGTTTGGATGCGTGGAGTTCTGTTGATGGGGACGCGATCGAGACGAGATGGATTCTTAGGATGGATGCGGTTTGTTGTTTACTTTGGAGTCCGAGGCTGCGTTTTTCTTTTAATTGGAATTACGTTTTTTCTTTGCTTGCTTGCGCCTGTGATGAGTTTGTGATTGCGTGTGCGGGGGGTTGATGTTTGTGTGTGTGTGTGTGGTGATCCATCCATTCATACACTTGAGTGTGCTGTGAGTTTTTTTTATTAAATTCCAATGAGAATTGGACACACACAAACACACACACGTCACGCACACACTGTAGGGCAAAATGATTAATGACTAAAGTAATCTTTTTCTGTCAGAGGTACAGAATCCACAAAGGGCCAGGATTTCTTTTTTTTTGCTGACTAAAAGTCAACAAAGATTAAAAACACAAAGGATTCAAGAAAAAAACATAAAACACTTTAAAAACACAATTTAGGAATAATGAGTTAGTCAAACCACTGGTGTCAAAGTCTTCACTGACCTTCACCCCCAAATGAGTCCTGAATTGACAGGAAGGATGTCTGTGTGTGTGTGTGTGTGTGTGTGTGTGTGTTCTTGGGTTATTCATATCAGGCTCCAGTAATGGGCAATGGCCTTCATCTTCTTGTCCACCCCTCCTGCCTCTCTCCTCTTCCTCCTCTTCCTCTTTGGCTCTCTGCTTCCAGGGTTGCACATAATTCTGTAACATGACATTGTATATTAGATTAGATTAGATATACTTTATTAATCCCACAACGGGGAAATTCACTTGCCTCAGCAGCAGAACAAAAGTAAAAAAAAGGCTAAACATAAACAGATAATAAACAGAATAAACAAACAAATACAATAAAAATATATACAGATAAATGACATATTATTATGACATTATTCTAAAACAAGCAGTACTTGTACAATTGTATGGTATGTAACGTAAAAACCCACACTGCAAGTAGATTAGTCTGTATGACCCTAAATCATTAGACTGTTTTTTACAGTCTATTTATCTCCTGACTTTGTTTTATCTCACGGTCTGTATATTTTGTATCCCAGCACTCTTATTTAATTATAATTATTAGTTTATTTTTTAATCTGAACAAATGGCAGATTAAACAACATTAAGAACAGTTGTATTTACTGCCTTGTTGTCCCACACTCTCCAAAACTCTGAGTTTGGTGCTGCTGATTCTTGGGGGTATTTTTTGGGACTTTACAGCAAACCGGTTGAATTCTGTAAATATCCCTCAGCCAATTTGTTGAATGTCTAGACTGATGGATGTAGATGGTGTTTAAATGAGTCATCATATCTCTCAGACCATGCACAGGATAGTGTATAAACCAAACACCTACTAATACTGCATGATGATGTTTTTGGATAAAATCGACAAACTCAAAGCAAACTAGAAGTTTCAGAGTGCAGCTAAACTATAAGCTGAGAATGTGACCTTAAAGTGAGAGGCATTCCTTCCAAACAGACGCGCACAAGACACCAACACACACACACACACACATCAACACACACGCCAACACACACACCGTGCCATGCGCTGTTCCGTGCGGCCTACGCTCCTCTGTAATTGGCTGGGCTGGCTCGTTAGCGTGAGCCCTGGCCTCTCTGGGGTCTAATACGGCTTCTCCTGGCTGGCGGAACCTTTCATCCAGACCTCCAGCGAGACCGCAGCCTCCCGCCCATTAAAACCACACCCTTGACTCCACGGCAATTAGCAGCCATCAGCCTGTAAACATACCTCCGTGCTCGGAGAGCGCGCGCACGTTTGTGTGTACTTCCGTCAGGATTTCGCCCGTGTGACTTTGTCACCGTGTTTGAACGCGCAAAAGTGTAGTTGTGTCGGGATTTTGGTGTTCACGTCTGTAATAAAAATAATAATAATAATAATAATACCTCATTTAGCAGACACTTTTATCCAAAAGCAACTTACACTTTTAAGTACAGGGACGATCCCCCTGAGGCAAGTAGGGTGAAGTGCCTGAAGTGTCTCTGCTTACACTCTTTTGCACTTCTGGTTGGATGCTAACTGTATTTTGTTACCCTGTACTTGTACCTGTGTAATGACAATAACATTTAATCTAATCTAATCTAATCTAACACAGCAGGCAGTCTGGATGTGTGGACTGGATGAGGCTCTGGACGACACAGGGATGGTTTCAAGCGAGCCGTCAAACTTTATTCGCGATGCCACCAACAAAAATCTATGAGAGAGCAAAGAGGGAGTCAGGTGGCTCAGCGGTTAAGGCGTTGCGCTCATAATCAGAAGGTTGCAAATTTGATTCCCAGCTGTGGCTGTATGACGTTGTGTCCTTGGGCAAGGCACGTCACCCTACTTGCCTCAGGGGGAATGACCCTGTACTTGCTGTAAGTCGTTTTGGATAAAGGCGTCAGATATATGTGAATGTACGAATGCCCACTATTTCCTCCCATTCTAATCTTTAATGTAATTCAAACCCTAACGCTAATCCTAATCTGAGCTCTACAACACCTTTAAAATAAAGCATTAAACGATATGAGGTCCAGGAATAGGACCCCACAAGGTCAAGGTTTCATGTGTCACTAGATTAAGTCCCCACAAGGGTAGTTAAACTCCACACACACACACACACACACTCACACATCCTCACCTATGCACGCTCACTCACAGACGCACCCCAGCACCAACGCAAACACGCACAGTGCAGATAAACACGTTTCTGCCTACACACATCTTCGCGCAAGCATTCTCACTCGCAGATACACACAGTCACACACTTCCACAGCATCTCAGCCCCTGGAGAACCTGCTTTGGTTTCCAGGCTTTGTTGAGTCCCAGTACATGAATGGGAGATGGGGGTGGAGGCGGGGGGATGAAAGGCTGAACCAATCCTGGAGGTTGGTGCACTATGTAAGAGGTGAGTAGATTTGGTGGGGAAGATGGCCTACTTGGGAGATGTTGAACAGCTACACAATGTACCTCCACAAGGCAACCTGTACACACAACCACAACACACACAACACACACAACACACACACACACAGGCAGCGTATAAGCCCAGTTGGTCCATTGTGGAATAGTGTCTAGACCACACCAGCTTCTCATCTCTGCTGATTGGCATCGCTCCTGCCAGAGCAGTGAGCACGCGCACACAACCCTACACACACACACACACACCCCTACACACACACACACACCCCTACACACACATACACACATCCCTACACATACATAATAAGAGGCAGCTGGCAGAATGATGCAGAGAAAGAGAGAGAATAGAGTGAATAATTCATCTGAGCATCTGGAGTGATTTCCATCACTCATCTCCCGCTCCCCCTCCACTTTCTCCTCCTGCTCCCTCCCCTCCTTCCCTGTCCACTTCTCCCTCCCCTCCCCCCCTGCCCACCACCCCCCTCCACCCCCCAGTTCTCTCACACGGTTCTGAAACTGCGACGCCACTTCTTACCGTACACAACTCCTCTCCTTTCCAGTCCCCCCCCCCCTCCACCCCCCTCCCTCCCCCCTTACCCCCCCCCCCCCCCCCCCCCACAAACTGTTATCCGAATTCAATCCGGCGCCACAGCGAGGGTGTGCTTGTCGCCTCCGAGCATGGCCGTCACCGGGGTGGTGCGCCGGAGACGCTGGAGGGCTCTGCTCCTCGCATGACGCCCCCCCCCCCCGGATACCGGAGACTTTAACGGCCTAGTCTGCGGAGGGTGATGGCTGTCATGGAGGAGACCCCTCATCCACGCAGGTGTCTCGGCGGGACAGGGGGCCTCGTGAGAGTGTGTGGATGTGTGTGTGTGTGTGTGTGTGTGAGTGTGTGTGTGTGAGTGTGTGTGTGTGAGTGAGTGAGTATGTGTCAAAAGGAGGAGATGTAATGAGAGAGGGAGGAAGCGCATGGGAGAAGAGCGATGGAGGGGGAAAATCTTAAGTAAGAGCTTGAACGTTGAGGAGGATGGAGACGTGAAGAGAGGTAATCCGAGAGAAGAGTGGAGGAGAGGGAGAGGGGGAGAAAAAAAAACAAGAGAGAGAGAGGGAGAGAGCGTGAGAAAAGGGAAATGAAAAGGGACGAAGGCG
Organism: Neosalanx taihuensis; assembly: GCA_030340665.1. NCBI lineage: Eukaryota > Metazoa > Chordata > Actinopteri > Osmeriformes > Salangidae > Neosalanx > Neosalanx taihuensis. The sequence continues at coordinate 10,178,381 of CM059303.1, read as the reverse complement.
AGGGGACGAGAGAGAGGGAGATGATTAAGGGACGCTGGGAGGCCGTCGGTCAAGTGACGGGGCGTCTTGTTCTTTAATCCCAGCGCCCGGTTTCATTAGCGGGGGCCGCTTGATTCGTCATCCATCACTGGCTGCCGCGGAGGATGTGTGGCGGGCTGCATCCTGCTGAGTGGGCAGCAGAGACATCAGCTCGTCGCGCCGGCCCCTCGTCACGGAAAAAAAAACCACCCACCACGCTGGGATGCTAATGGAATGATTCGCAGTCGGGAGAGGGGTGAGAGATAGAGAGAGAGGAGGACGAAATGAGGAAAGGGGGGGGGGGGGGGATGGAGAGAGGGGTGGGGAGAGGAGAACGGGGAGAAACAGATCAAGAAAAATAGCCGCGCCTGGGAGCCTAGCCATCCCAGCTGGTTCTTGAACATTTGTGACCGGCCTGTCTGAAGCGTAGCTCGGCAACAGCGACTCTTTCCCGCTCATTTAATGCGAGCGCGCTCATGCTGAGGCTGACGAGCTGTATTAGAATCCACAGGCTCCCACCCCTGCACCAGCCCGCACTTTCACCTCCCCATCCTGCGGCCAAATTGAGTCCTTTACGGACATCCGCAGGGTGAGTAAAGTTCATGGAACTGGACAAGGGCTCCATAAACCGCCATTTTTCTCTCGGGCGGTGGTGAGTTGCCACGGATTGGGTAACACGAGCATCCTTCTGGATCTGCAGGGATCAACGAGGCCCTGATGACCCTGGGGAAGGAGCTCCGCGGCAGGTCTTCACGGACCTTCGAAGGGCCCGGCTTCTCCACGTGTTTATCCGGCGCCTCTTTCCGTCACTCTGGCCCTGACTGATAGCATCGTCCAGTAAAGAAGCCTCAGCAGCAGATGGGAGCAGATTTTGGGATCTTTTTATTTTACTGCTCTGCCATTAGTGGCTCGGGCACTTGAAACTTGTTCACCAGGCCTGGTTGCTGAAACGTGGCACCTCAGATTAGTTTAGATTAGATTCAACTTCATTGTAATTACACAGGTACAAATACAGGGTAACGAAATACAGTTTTAGATTAGATTCAACTTTATTGTCATTACACAGGTACAAATACAGGGTAAAAAATACAGTTTTAGATTAGATTCAACTTTATTGTCATTACACAGGTACAAATACAGGGTAACAAAATACAGTTTTAGATTAGATTCAACTTCATGGTCATTACACAGGTACAAATACAGGGTAACAAAATACAGTTTTAGATTAGATTCAACTTTATGGTCATTCCACAGGTACAAATACAGGGTAACAAAATACAGTTTTAGTTTAGATTAGATTCAACTATATTGTCATCACACAGGTACAAGTACAGGGTAACGAAATACAGTTAGCATCCAACCAGAAGTGCAAAACAGTTATTACAACAGAATAGAATTGTAATTGTGTACTCAGAATATACACAGTATGTACATTATAATCAGAATATACAGGGTAGGTACAGATAAAAGTGATTTAAGACAAATGTACAGCTGTATTGTACAAGATGCTACGGTATTTAACAGAATTGACAGTTAGCATCCAACCAGAAGTGCAAAACAGTTAGTGGAAGCAAAATATATCAGCTGTAAGTAGAATATACAGAATATGTTCAGGAAAAAGTATTAAAGTGATTTGGTAGCAACAAATATACAGCTTTATTGTACAAAATGTTACAGTATTTTTACAGAGGTTACAGTGTTGTAAGTACAGATAGCGCAAAATTGTACTATATGCAGATGTGCAAAATGAAACAGATGGATGGATGTTGAAAATGGATGTTGCACCTTAGCACCGTGGCTGGTGAATACAGGGCGCTCCTCGATGCTTCTGACCGATGAAGGAAGAGTTTGCGGCCTTCTGGTTTTCTGTCTCCTGCTGGTCTGTCTGCAGGCACCATGGGATGTGTTGGATGAAAGCATCCGCTGAACGATAGCAACGTCAAACGTAAACGTACGTGCTAACGCAGTCCAGCGTGGCGGCCTGCAATTCGTACCTCCCGTATCCGCGGAGACATCCGAAAGGTCAACCTCGTGGATCACTTTCCGACATCGAGCGTGCCATCGTCAACAGGTTAGCGATACACAATCGGAAAAAAGTCGCTGTTAGGGCTGAGGTCCCACACACCAGCGGCCCCGGTGGAATTCCTGCAGGTCGTCCCCTATGTCTTGTGATCTTTGTCGAATAAAGGCATGCAAAACTCCTCCTAAATACATCCTTCACTCATCTTGTACTTTTCAAACACGGGAACGGCAGGAACGATTGAAGTCACCTCGGCGAGAACGGGTCACGAAAAAAACCACGCTCACCTGCTGTCAGGATTTTACGAGAGCACTAAAACGGAAGATGAGCAGTTGAAAGTTTTTTTTTTTTTTTACGTGGCGTTACGCAATAATCCTCTCCGCCGTTATCGCTTGTGGCCGGGCAGGTATGACAGTAAAGACATTGATCTGTCTTCTGTCTCGGGATCCAGCCATCTCTGCCTTGAGTTAAGTTGTCACTCGGTATAAATTTGCGCAGGGTGGGCTTAATCTGTGTGTGGGCTCCCGAGTGGTCCGATCAGTTAAGACCTGATGAAAGAGCTTCTTCTACGCGGGGCATGTTTTCTGTTCTCCTTTTAAAGGCAGATCAAGTGTTGTCTTGTTTCTGGTAAAAGCGTCCCGCCTGTTATTGTTTCCCCCCCCCCCCACCGAGGTTATGTTTACGCGAGGCGTACAGAGATGCCCTCCCCGCTCGCCCCCGACGGCAGATGCGGGCTCGTCCGCACGCGAGCGTCAAGGCATCGGACGAGCGCGGCGATCCGGCGACCGCTCTGGAAAGCGGGACGGAACGCCTCCTTTACGAGGGAACGTACCTCAGATAAATGGCCTTCCGGGGGGATGACGATTCAAGGGCGGGGGAGGGCATCTCGGCCCAGAACAACCCGGCGAGGCGAACGTCTTACCGTTCTAGAAGAGAATGCGTAATATGAAATTGCATATGGCTTGTTAAGTTGGTTCGAATCAAAGAGCTGCGTCGTTAACAGCTGTGGATAAAGGCCTCTCCGGCACCATTACTTGATCTTGTAAAAGATCCTCTGGCAGATTTCGACTTCTTTATGGATGGATTCGCTGTTTTTCTGTGCGTTCTCGCGCGGCGTGTTTTCTTTTGAACCGATCATTTCGTTACCCGCAGCGTTCCCCGGGTCCTCGGCCGAGGGCCTGCCCTTCGGAGCTCTGCGCCCGCAAACGGCCGCTGCCCGCTTTTATTAGGCGCGACGCGTGAGGGAATGATTGTCTTCCAAGCAGCGACGTGGCTCTCCAAACAGAGCTTATTAAAGATAACAGAGCCGGGTGTTTGTGGTGCCCCGAAGCCCCCGGCCTGGCCGAGGTGCCGACCGGGGATCCAGCAACGCAGAGCGCTTGGGCTTGTCTGCCGCATGAGCGATGGTCTCATTTTGCGACATCGACACCTTGTGTGTGCGAGCGCGTGCGTGCGGCGGCGGGGGGGGCGGGGGTTTGCGACCCCTTCAAAGCTACCGGACGCGCAGAGCGCGCGCGTTTAATATTTGCTTTTAACGCGGACGGCGGGGCGAGGGGGGGGGAGGATGCGCCCCGGGAACTTTTAGAGCGGTCTTAGTTTCTGTCAACAAGCAGACAGGCCAGTTGCTTCCCCCATCCTGGGGGACGGGAGGGGGGGGTGTGGGGGGGGGGGATGGACCTCCAGACTGAAACAGTGGAGAAGGGAACCCGTGGAACCTATAGGGTCTTAACACCAACATGGCAGCGAGTCCGGGGGTCTGCTTGACGCGACACACACCGACGTGTTTCCCTCTGTCCTCTTCATCTTGGGATGTCCACCACCCCCACCGTGCTTGAAGAGAAGGGAGGGGGGTGTTGGGGGTTGGGTTGTGAGCAGTGACTCTGGCCGGCTTGGGATGGTGACACCTCACAGTTGTCCCAACCCTGATCGGGACGGACGTTTTGTTCTCGCAGGGGAGCCGGTCTGAGGCGACGACCCCGGGAGAGGCCATGAACCCCGTGAGATCCCTCAAGCCCCAGCGGCCCCGCGCCGAAGGCAGCAGGCGCAGCCCTGCCCACCCGGATCACCCAGAGGAGAACCGGGAGGACCCAAGAGGGAGAGGAGGCAGAGACGGGACCTGCCGTCCCAGGAGGAGAAGCCCTCTTCGGTCTGCAGGAACGGTGAGTCTGACTCCCGGATTTCCGTTTCGTCTCGTTGACTTCATCCGTCTCGTATTCCCTGTCTGCTGATCATCGCCGCTTCCGAGCGCGGCCTGGCCCATGTGGAACGCAGGCCGTTTCGTGAAGTGGGCCGTGTTGCGGCAGGGAGTACGCCAATCGGGATAATCCGTTCGTTTGTTTGCGAAAGAGTGCGACAGCGCTCCCAAAGGTTATTAGTAACCTACAATAACACCATTATTCAACACACAGTCAGTGTGTCGTTAAGTAAAAATCATAGCCAACATACATAAATACAAGGTAAACAGGTATGTGCGCGAGCCAGCTTTGCCAAGTCAGACCCTTAGCCAGATAAAACAGCAAAGTTTGAAAGTTATATTAAAACCCTCTGAGGTTTCGTTGAGGTTTTCCAAAGCATCCCCCCTCCTTGCCCTCCGCAAACTGCTTAGCCCTAATCAAGCCAGCTTTAGATGCCACTAGCATCGCAGAGGCAGAAGACGGAAGTATGTGCGGAATCCGGTGAAATGAATCGGTATTTTTAGAGTGATGTATTCCCCTCGGAGTCCGCTTTGCGAACGGTGAGAGAAATACGTTTCCCACTTCGCTCGCAGGGCCCGCTCAAGTTTTTCCATGATGTCATGCGCGGCGCGCGGATGGAGGTAATCGAAGGGCGGACGAACACGAGCTGGAATCTCCTCTGTTGTGGCCGTTGGTTAAAAGCCTTTCTTCTCCCTGCCTTGTTTGAGTTCTTCTCCTCGCGCCTCATCTTTCAAATCTACCTCAAGAAAGGGGAGAGGGCAAACCGAACAGAACGACCGAAAAACAAAACAGCCCCATTCGTCCTCGAACCGTGTCTAAAGGAACTTGGCGGAATCTTTGTTGAATTCGCACCGGCAAGCGATAACGCCTTAATCCTTACTTCATCGAAACCCCAGAACGTGTTTTTAGCTGAAAGGAATTTGACACGTGGCTCGGGGGATCCGGTTGACCGTTTTGATTGGTGGCTGTTGGACGTTTAGGGGCCGTCCTGGTTTTCACTGCTGTCTGCCGCTGATCCTTACACCTATTTAAAAGCAACAAGGCATGAAGGCAGTGAGTACACGGCTCCTTAAGAGCGGGGCACGCAACGCACAACCTGCTTGTCTGCCTAGGGGGTATGCGAGAGCGGGCGCGGGTTTTTTCCCGAGCGTGCGCATCTTTGAGGGCGCGCGTCGGCGGGGTTCGTGCGCGCCTGTCCGTGTGCGTCTGCGTAGCGTGGGGGATGCCTGCACGCACGCGGATGAGCGTGCGGGTCTGTGTGAGTGTGTGTGAGTGCGTGTTGTAGTGAGCCCAGCAGTGTTTTGGCACGCTGCCAGAGCTAGCGTCCTGAGGACTAATGTGTTCCCCCTGAGTAGTGGTGTGAAGCTAGACTCCTCACATGCGATGGATCAGGGTGTTTAGAGCCCTGGAAGGCACACACACAGGCCCACACGGACCCCTGGGGCTGGGGGCTACCACCATCTAGATGTTGGGAGGTGGGAGGCTTGGGAAGAGGTGAATGACCTGGAGGGTTCAGGTCAGGCTGGGACACAGTTCTCCATGGGGTGTTGGTGTTCAGGCCGGCGCGTTAGCCTCTTTCTAAGTGGCTTTCGTTCCGTCTCTATCCAGTGTTCAAGTCGTGTTCAAGTTCGTCTTTTTAGAGGTTTTTTTCCAAGTCTGTTCAGGTTAGTCTGTGAAGAACTTCTCCAAGTCTGTCTCTTCATGTTAGTGTTCAGGTTAGTCTGTGAAGGACTTCTCCAAGTCTGTCTCTTCATGTTAGTGTTCAGGTTAGTCTGTGAAGGACTTCTCCAAGTCTGTCTCTTCATGCTGGTGTTCAGGTTAGTCTGTGAAGGACTTCTCCAAGTCTGTCTCTTCATGTTAGTGTTCAGGTTAGTCTCTGAAGGACTTATTCAAGTGTGTCTCTGTTCATGATGGTGTTCAGGTTAGTCTCTGAAGAAGCTCTCTTATTAAGAAGTCCTCTTTCTTGTCCTGCTGGTGGCCATGTTAGAAAGCCGTGTCACTCTGAAAACAGCACCCCTCGTTGGTGGTGGAGCAAATCCTTAAGAACAATAAAGAAAACTGAAAGAAATAGCAACAGGAAATCGATTAAAAAAGAAAGAGATACGTGGAAAGGTCGATGAGCAAGATCTGGTAGCTGACATTTGAGTGATTTAATAATTAAAATGTAATCAAATTACTACTAAAAGGGGTCCACAGTTAACATTTAAACCATCCGTTCGCACCGGATTGAAGGTGGGCAATCGTTCACAGTGTCATGATAGCTTCATCAAAGGAGGTTCAAACCGCTGATCATTGTGATTCGTAGTCAAACTCTCCACCCACTGTGCTGTACCCACTGTGTGTTGACTGTAGCTGGCCCCCCTGCACAGATTTCTAGGACAGGTGGAGGTTACCTCACACAGATCCATCCCACTGGGTGAACGTAACCTCTCGAAGCGCACGAGAGAGCTGGACTTCCACTAGCCTTCTCCGAACGTGCAATCAAATCTCACTGGCCCCACATCAAATCTCACTGGCCCCACATCAAACATGCTGATTGGGCAGCGTTCTGGTTACTGATTTGTTAGGTGGTTCAGTGAGAGTGTAATTCTTCACAGGGGTGTCAGGAGAGAACAGATCCCAGATTTACCTGATATAAATCTGGAAAAAGTCAAGTTTTTTTTTTAAACATTTGGCCAAAAATAAAGAGAACTTTGAGAAGAGGCATGGGGGGGGGGGGTGTTCTACAGGGGGAGCGGCTGTTTGGCGCTGGAAGCTCTCCCCAACACCTGCAGCAAACCAGCCTGTTCCTGGCCCCCCCGGAGAACATTCCGCACCACACCTTCTCCCACCTCCCCTCCCCCCCACCCCCCACCCCCCTGGATACCGTTTCAGGTGCCGGCCTCAAGATGGCGGTTGAGCGGAATGATTCGTTTTCCCGACGAGTCGCATCGTCGTTGTTAAACGGCAGGCGGATGTGATTCGTCCGCGTCGTGAATGGATGGATGTGCTGTAGGAGCACCTTAGAGGAGGCAAGTGCTGAAGTCGCATGGCCGAGGCAACAGTTCCGCAAGCCTCATCGTCTAAAATGGCGGAGCCTTGCGGATGCCAAACGCCACGTTGAGACGCGAGCGAACGACGAGAGAGGAAAGAAAACCGCTTCGAGCTGCCAGCGATAATAGAACCAGTCCCTTCAGGATTATTTCTTGGCCAACATGTTAATCTGCAGGTTAACTGCATTTCCACCATCCCCGTAAAATGTAACTTTTCTGTCTTTCGCGCCCCCGAGGAGAACATCCGTCTCGGGCTCGGAATCGCTCCTTGGGTGCGCCCGGTAAATCCTCCGTTATAACGGTAGCCACGGAACAAGAGCTCCTGTTTTTAAAGGGGAATGTGATCGGACGCTCTGATTGGGTCACGTTTGCACGTTACGCCCAAACCACCTCAGTTACTACTTCAGACCAACCCATTTTAGCTTTACGCCGGGCGCAAGAGTCATTCATCCCGCCGGTATCATAGCAACAGCGCCCGGGTCCCGCCCACAAAGCTACTTCAAAAAGGGCCCTATGACGGATATCCCGATCGGAACAGCAGGAAAACACCACAGCCGGCCTCTCCAGCGTTTTCTCATTAGGAAGCCGGTGGAATGTGCCTGTCTGCTGTTGTTTCAAGATGCTAATTCAACCGTGAAACAACTCACATGTTCATTCACCATCAGGCCAACGTCTCTGAGCACGGACCTGGAGGGAAAATGCGGGACGGTGGAGAGAAATCTTCCCACAGCATCCGCCCCTTCTGCCCTCGAATCCAGTCAGCAGACGTATCGCTCATCCACCGAGGGAAAAATGAAGCCATGATGGTTAAAAAAAAAAAAAAAACAACACGAAAAAACCAGAACGAGAGTTTTGTTTGTAGTCCCGACACAGGCACTTGTAGTAATTGGTTTCATATTTAGCTCTGCCACAGTAAAAAAAAAAAAAAACTTTGAAATGTATACCTGGCTCTTTTGAGGTCAGACACATAAATACGGCTTTGTTACCTTTCGTTGCAAAAATGTTCTCCCGCTCCCGCATGCCAACTCGTGCGTCGACTGGACGTCCGCGGCTGACTGTTTAGTTGTAAGCTTTGAAATATTCAGGCCTTCCCTCCTCGCCAACGGGCTGCTCACCTATCTGGTATGCGTAGTCAGAAATTGGTTTGCAGCTAATATAAACACAGGGCCGACGCTGTTGTGGTGCGGAGCGATGGCAGACCCCCGGAGAGAGAGAGAGAGAGAAGGTTAACTCTTCGTCTCCCTCCCCGGAGGGCGCGCGGGTCCGCCTAGCGCTCCGGGCTTCTGTGCTCGATCACAGGCAACTCGTTTTAGGCGGTGAGGTCACCGGTTCCATTCCACCCCCCTCCACCACCCCCCCCCCCCCCCTCGCCTCTCCTGACGAAGCAGATGGTCTTCAGCGCCTCACACCTCTCTCGGGAGGAGACCCACCCCCACCACCCCCCACCCCGCCGGGGCTAGGTGGTGTTCTGGGGCAGACCAGCCTTCGTCTTGAAACGACCAGAAGGAAAAAAAAGAGCGGGAAAAAAAGGTTTTCCTCATGTCAGAAATGAGTGGATTCTTCGTGGGGGAGGGTGCACAGTGACACGTCTTCAGTGTTTGTCTATATTGTTCGCATACATGGAAGTCATTTGCTGAATATGCGGGACTTTGTAGTTTAATAATCACGCTCCTGTAGCTGTCTCCAGATGCAGGCCGGTTCAGGGAGTGTGTTTCCTGGATTCGGCTTGGAAGTGAAATAAGTCTCAATATGTTATTAGTCGTCTCTGCTTCTTCCAGCTGGGAGGCAGCAATCAGATGGGAGTATTATGGGATGGACTTAGATGAAGTCGGAACGCGTACAGTCATGTGAGAGAGTAAACCCAGCTGAATCGATGAGCCATCGATCACCATGGACGCACTCATGAAACCCTTTCTTGAAAGGAGCTTAGAACTGGCCTGCCTGGCAGGTGAATCATCATTTCATACACACACACGCGCGAGCACACACGGAAGACAGAAATAGAGTTACACAGATAGACGGAGAAAGCGAGACAGGAGGGGTAGAGAAAATGAGTAAGAGCGCACAGGAGGAGAGAGAGAAGAGGGAACGAGAGAGCCAGTGAGCCCGAAGGGGAGAGAGAGAACAAGAGGGAGAGAGCGATAGATCGAGAGACAAAGAGGAAGAGAGACACGGAGAGCGTGTTTGAATGGGTCTGTCTTGTAACAGCTCACACACAGCGTGGTCTCGGAGGAGACTCAATCACTCGCAGGAATCACTTGATTAAACACTGTTTTGTTAAGAACAACATTGACATTGATCTTATCTGCCAGCTCCGTGTGGTAATACAGGCATCAGCTGTTAGCCACGAAGATAGCGACCGACCGGGGTTAGATAGCCCTCCGAAACTCCGAAAAGATGAGGTCATCTCCTCCAGCCGCTTATTTTTAGACCTTTAATGGTGGCATATTAAACAAACAGACTCTGCGAGTCAATTAATAGGCCGCAGGGTCACGGTGACCTGAACCTTACCCACAATTCCACTGGAAACAGAGCAGAGCTCGCTCTCTCCGCCTGGGCTACCGCCGTGCTTGCGGTTAGGGAGAGGAAGCGGTTCAAACCGCACGTTGGCAGGGCTGCGGAGACTAGAGAAGAAGTTTCTTTTTGCAGGTGTTGTATTGTGGATCCAAGAGCTTTGGGTGGCGAATTTTCGACCAAGGTGAGAAATCCGCGCCGGTGAAATGAAAACAGAAAGACTATACGTGCCCCTGATCCAGCTCAGCCGAGAAATGATGGAGCCGTTCCACATTCCAACGAGGGGAAAGAGAGAGGAAAAAAGAGCGGATGAGAGAGAAAGAGGATGAAAGAGGGGGGAAGAAAAGGGGAGGAAGAGAGAGACAGAGAGGGAAGGGAGAAGTTGAGGGACAGAGGTCGAGAGAAAGCCAGGGAGGGGGAGGAAACGAGAGGGAAGAGAGAGAGAGAGAAGCGAATCAGAGCGAAGGGAGGAGGATTACGTGGATTTGTCCGCTGACGATTCCGTGTGACGCTGAGGTGAAAAGCGTTAGCACGGACGAGTGTCGCGTCACGGATGGAAATCCTCCTCAGTCGACTTGATCCGGCTCTTGTTTAGCTTTCTGTCTTCCATTTAAAGCTCGGACGCAAAAACAGTAGCGGTCACCCTGAGCCTTCCTCCACGGCTAACTTTCATCTCGCACCTCCGCACCGGCGTCCATTTTTGATCACCCAATCGTTTTATGAGGGAGAGAATCCAGTTGAAACTCGTTCCTCGCTCACCAACGGCGACCCCACCTCAAAACAGGTGCTCATTTAGTACAGAACCAAAGGGATGTTTGGGAGAGGCATGATTCGATTCAAGTAAAGTATGAATGAGGTACACAACCAAACAATTAAGGTATCGCAAGGCCCTCCAGGTTGGATTGCATGCGAGGTGAAATCATTCTCCAACAATCCGCCTTGCCCTCTCAAACATCCTCATGTGTTGCAAAAAAAAAAAATAAAAAATGAAAAAGGAATAAAAAAAGAACGTTTTTTTACGGTTTTACTAGTCAGCAACCAAGGTCTGTATTAGTCAAAAGAGGGGGGGTCACGATGGGGATGGAGGAAGGGGGAGGGAGGAGCGGGGGAGTTAGAACCACATGTTAATTTGAATGGGAGGCACATGGTTGTGATTACGGCCTTGCCGTAGATGATAGAAGCTGGATCTGGGCCTCGGCCAACCAGAGACCAGCAGTCAGAATAAGACTTTCTAAGGGGGGGGGGTAAATAAATGAAACAATTACAGGGAATAAAGTATTCATATCAACAGGCAACGGGCGGATGGTTTCGTTTGGTTTCCAGATGAATGCGATCCGTGCGGGCGCGGTCGGCGAAAAGCAGACGTCCGCCGTTAATGGACTGTTGCCGTTCCGTCAAAAGCTGAAGAATGTTCTCTCTCCGCTGGCTTCCCTCGCGTCGAGGAGGGCCTGGCCTTCCAGAGCGACCTCCTCACCTGTCACGGAGAGGCCTCTCCAGGGGCAAGGTGCCGCTTTGGAAAAGGCTCCGGGATGCACTTTCGCTTATCAGATAGCGTGGTTACGAGGAGGCAAACCAACAACAGGTGTTAGGAGTGAGAGGAGGGCCGGGGGGGGGGCCTCTCGGTTTGTCCTCCAAAACCCAGCAGAGTGGAGCACCATAAATCATTAATCACGCAGGAGACCAAGGTACCGGATAATACATCGTTGGCTTTTCGTCAACGGTGTAGAATCGATGTTGTAGTCTGTTAGGGTTGGTGCTGGTAGACCCTGTCTTCGGGGGACTACACCTCAGAACGTTGTGGACAGGTTTGAAATCTCTTTCGGCTCTCTTTGATGATTTCAGCTGGGGTTGCTGGTAGGTTTTGTGGTAGAGGTCAGCGTGTTCTCAGGGTAGAGCACCTTGAATGTGAAGTTGGTCGCTGTGAGGTGATATCTGGGTGCTGGAGCGATCATATGGTGCCTCTCTCTCTCTCTCGAGGGCAGAATGGATCCCATGGATCCAAGCTCTGGTTCATGACCTCAAAAACCAGCCCCCCTCCCCCTAACTACCACTCTCTCTCTCATTCTCCCTACCTATCACTCTCTCACTATCTCTCATTCTCCCTACCTATCACTCTCTCTGTTTCTCATTCTCCCTACCTATCACTCTATCTCACTATCTCTCCCTACCTATCACTCTATCTCACTATCTCTCCCTACCTATCACTCTATCTCACTATCTCTCCCTACCTATCACTCTATCTCACTATCTCTCCCTACCTATCACTCTATCTCACTATCTCTCCCTACCTATCACTCTATCTCACTATCTCTCCCTACCTATCACTCTATCTCACTATCTCTCCCTACCTATCACTCTATCTCACTATCTCTCCCTACCTATCACTCTATCTCACTATCTCTCCCTACCTATCACTCTATCTCACTATCTCTCCCTACCTATCACTCTATCTCACTATCTCTCCCTACCTATCACTCTCTATGTTTCTCATTATCCCTACCTATCACTCTCTATGTTTCTCATTATCCCTACCTATCACTCTCTCTGTTTCTTATTCTCCCTACCTATCACTCTATCTCACTATCTCTCCCTACCTATCACTCTATCTCACTATCTCTCCCTACGTATCTCTCTCTTTCCCTCTGCCTACGTATCACTTTCACTCTCCCTCCCTACCTACCCATCACTCTCTCCCTACGTATCAGTCTCTCTCTCTCGTCCTCAGGGGCCAGGGGTGTCCTCTCTCATCTGAGGTGAAGACCCCCCCTCACACACACACACACACACACACACACACACACCAGGCACTACCTCTCTGCCTCTTCAGACGCGCCAGGAGCCAAACACAACACGACCCAGCGCTCCCAAAACCTGCGAACGGATGAACCCCCCCCCCCCCACAACAATAGAATACCAACTTTTATGTAGAGATGATTCCCAATTCTGGGCCGGCGCCCCGGAGATCCTATCAGGGAACGGTACGATGCTCAACGGGGATCACGTCCAGTCTGCGCTCTCCTCCAATCAGCCGGCCGGACCCTCTGCGCTGCTCAGACAGCGCCTGTGTTTGTGTGCGTAGTCTGGGAGGTTGGAGCACCGCGTACACCTGCCTGGGAATTTCATTAAAGTGAAGAAGAGCCTGGGTGTGTTTGGGTGTGTTTTTAGCAGAAGAGACTGTGTGTGCGTGTGTGTGTGTGTGTGTGTGTGTGTGTTAGCGTGTTTTCAGCAGAAGAGACTGTGTGTGTGTGTTCGGCGTGTTTTCAGCAGAAGAGACTGTGTGTGTGTGTGTGTGTGTTTCGGCGTGTTTTCAGCAGAAGAGACTGTGTGTGTGTGTCTTTAGCGTGTTTTTCAGCAGAAGAGAACGTGTTTGTGTGTGTGCGCGTGGGTGGGTGTGTGTGCGTTTTTATCCCAAGGTTAGCTTGGGTTTAAAGCACAACACTGGCTGTTGAACACAATCCGGTGTTCACAAGTGAATTCCAGTACGATTAATGGTTAGTTAGATGGGTCTGATAAGAATGATGGAGGAAGGCCCATGGATGTCTAACGAGTAGCTTAGGGAAGATAAATTCTCTTTTGCATTCTTCAAATGGTTGAATGTTTGCTTCAAAGCCTTTCCATGTTCAGGTTTCATTCATGTAGCAGACATTCAATTGTTCATTCAGTGTCATTTTTGTACCCGAAGCAAACGTACGAATATCGTATGGACGCAGAAATCAAGCACATCTCCAGAGTCAGAGGGCTCAGCAGATGAGCCGCTGGCCTTGTAATCGGAAATTTGTGAGTTTGATTCCCGGTTGTAGCTATGTGATGTCGTGTCCTTAGGGACGCTTCACCCTACTTGTCTCAGGGAGAATGTCCCTGTGCTTAATGTAAGTCGCTTTGGATAAAAGCGTCGAATTTCATTTATTCATTATCTCAAAACCTTGTCTGACTTAGGGCTTCGGTCGTGTACCGCTGACCACTTTGTTCAGATACAAGTCATCTCACGCCCTCCACTTACCGTATTTTTCGGACTATAAGGCGCACTTAAAAGCCTTTATTTTTCTCAAAAAACGACACTGCGCCTTATAATCCGAAGCGCTTTATATATATGGATTCATTATTTTGTTTACTGACCTCTAAGCGATTTTTGTGTGGTACAAGGCACTAAATAAAAATGTTTTAGTACGACTTTGGTAAACTACAAAGCCGCACCGCTTGCAGCATTACGGCTACCGTAACCAGGAGTGTCGCGGAGTAATACATACTGTGCTTCACCATAATATTATTCGACTGATTTATCTGACTGTTTTTTTCCGCTTAATGCGCCTTATAATCCGGTGCGCTTTATATATGAAAAAAGATCGAAAATAGACCATTCATTGACAGTGCGCCTTATAATCCAGTGCGCCCTATAGTGCAAATAAAAATACGGTATGTCTCCTCTTCGCTGTCCCAGGATACGACCTTTTGACCCCCACCCTGCCGAGCCAACAGTAGTCCTTCCCAGAGCATTCCAGCCTGTCGTCCACGCAGGCGATGTGCTCTACTCTGTAACCGACAGGGCCGATAAGACCTGCCGCGCGGTCCGTTTCTAGATCGTTAGATTGCCCGATCGTAAAGCGCAAGGTCGCGCGCGCGCTCGCGCAGGCGAACCGATTCCCAGTCTCGCACGCGAGCAAACGCGCACGCGAGCAGCGCGCAGACGCGCACGCCACCCCTCCCCATGCGCCGCTGCCCGCGCGTCTCTCACCCGGCGAGAGAAACGGAGAGATAATAAGGTAGATAGAGAAGAGGAGCGAGGTAGACCCATTTGTTGGCGCTATCTGGCTCCCTAATGGCCTTATTCCTGAAACAGACACATGCGCCGAGATAACGGCCGCTCCTTTATCACCCTCGGGCCTCGCGCGTCCGCGGAGCAAGCGGCGCTGAGTTCATCCGTCAAGCTGTAACGTTTCCGGAAGTCTCTAAAGTCACCGCGCGGAGACATGTACAGTATGTGTAAGTGTGTGTGTGAAGCTAAATGCCTGGGTGTGAGTTTGTAGTGAGCGTGTGTATGTGTGTTTGTGTGTGTGTGTGTGTGATCTATTTGCCTGCGCGCCTGGGTGTAGCATGCCTGTGTGCCTGTGTGTACGTTTGTGTGCATGGATGTGTGTGTGTGTGTGTGTGTGTGTGTGTGTGTGTGTGTGTGTGTGTGTGTGTGTGTGCGTGCGTGCGTGTGTGTAAGCTAGCTGTGGACCAGCAGCTCTGTCGGGGGCAGCAGGCCTGGGTCTCCAGGCAGGGAGCAGCAGGCCTGGGTCTCCAGGCAGGGGGCAGCAGCCTGGGTCTCCAGGCAGGGGGCAGCAGGCCTGGGTCTCCAGGCAGGGGGCAGCAGGCCTGGGTCTCCAGGCAGGGAGGAGCCGCCTGGGTCTCCAGGCCTGAGAGAGAAGGGCCCGGCTGTCCACACCTCCAGAGGTGCTTCAGTACAGGGACCAACACAGAACAGGGTCCTCTGGGAGGGGAGGGGAGCGGGTAACAAGGGGGGGGGGGGGGGGCACACACATACACACACACATCCCAGGGGCACAGTGGTAGTCATAGACAGCTGTCCTATCACCTGTCTGTGTGCCATTAGAGAAGGGCTCTGGACCACCGACTGTGTGTGTGTGTGTACTCTGGGTTTGTGTGTTTGCGTAGTCTAGCTCGCTCTGTGTGTGAGTGTGTAGGGGGGAGCAACAGGTAGACATGCGCAATGTAGCTGTTAACAAATCAGTGCTTATCTGTCCCAGGGGCACAGTGGTAGTCATAGACAGCTGTCCTATCACCTGTCTGGGTGCCATTAGAGAAGGGCTCTGTACTCTGGGTTTACCTGAAAAGAAGGTCCTGGGTCTCCTGGGGAGGAAAAACGTCAGGTCCGCCCGCCAGCGCTCCACCGGAGTCCCACAGGGTTCTGTCCTTGGACCTCTCCTATTCTCCCTGTACACCACCTCACTAGTAGTACTAACATATTAGTGCTTATCTGTCTCTTACTGCTCACAGGAAGCAGCCACAGTTGTGGATTCCCGCACGTGACTTTCTGCAGCTGAGAGTCTGTACTCTTTCTCTCTCTTTTCTTTCTTTTATCGCTTTTCATTTTTTTCTTTCCTCGTTTCCTTCCTTCGCCCCCGCTCTCTCTCTCCCTCTCTTTGTCTTTCCCTCGCTCTCTCACCTTTTTGTGCTATCCACATCTCTCTGCCTCCCTCGTCCCCTTCTCCACATCTCTCTACCACCCCCTCTGCCTCCCTCTCTCCCCCGTCACCTCCCTCATCCCTGCCTCCCCGTCATCTCCCTCATCTCCTCCCTCGCCCCTGCCTCCCTCTCTCCCCCATCTCCTCCCTCTCTCCTGCCTCCCTCTCTCCCTCATCTCCTCCCTCTCTCCTGCCTCCCTCTCTCCCTCATCTCCTCCCTCTCTCCTGCCTCCCTGTCTCCCTCATCTCCTCCCTCACCCCTGCCTCCCTCTCTTCCTCATCTCCTCCCTCACCCCTGTCTCCCTCTCTCCCTCATCTCCTCCCTCTCTCCTGCCTCCCTCTCTCCCCTTTCTCCTCCCTCTCTCCCCCGTCTCCTCCCTTGCCCCTGCCTGCCCCTCTCCCCCGCCTCCTCCCCCGCCTGTCCCCTGTGGAGCCTGGGAGTCGTCCAGCCGATGACCTCATCCCTGGGGAGGCAGAGAGTCACACTTCTGGTCACCGTGACACCCTATCAATCTCTCCCCAGAGTGCTCGCACACTCACAAGTGAGCAGGGCTTACGGAATGCGTGAGTGTGTTTGTGTGTGTGTGTGTGTCAGTAAAGCTCTTGGCCGGGTGAATGCGTGTGGGTTTTTGTGTGTGTGTGTATCAGCAAGCTCTTGGCTAAGGTAATGTGAGTGTGCGTTTGTGTTTGAATGTCTAAGTTCAAATGGGAATATGTGTGTGCTTTTGGCTGAATCATCGGCGTGCGTGTTAAGATTCGGATGAAGTGAACGTGCGTCTCGCTAATCAGCTTGCTTGGCTTCGTAGTGTCAAGGGTGTCTTTTCTCTTCTCTCTTGCTCTCTCTCTCTTCTGTCCTCTCCCCTCTTTCTTCCCGTCTTCCTCCTCGCTCGCGCGCCGTCTCGCACTCTGCTATCGCTCTCGATTCCCCTCCCCTTTAAATCGCTCGCTTGCTCTCTTTCTCCCCTCACTATATCTCCTCTCGCACTTTCTCCATCTTGATTGCTCCCCCCCTCTCTCTCTCTCTGCCCCCCCCTTTTCTGAGATGTCCAGCAGGTTCTCTGCTCCGTGTGTCTGTGTTCAGGGGTCCTGTTGTTGTGACCCCCCCCCCCCCGATTACGCAACCTTATTCTCAATCTGATTACCTGAATCAACATGCAGAGCTCATCCAATTACCCAATGCATCACTGTCAGAGGCCGGCCTGTACTGCAGGATCCAGCTCTGCTCTCCCTCACAACCTGAAACAACATCTAACCACAACACACACACACACTCACACACACACGCTCAGGCACGTCCACACACTCAAACACACACTCACACAGACGATCAGGCACATACACACACTCAGGCACACGATCAGGCACATCCACACACTCATACACACACTCAGGCACATGCACGCACGCACAAACTCACACTCAGACATATTCACACACTCATACACACACTCTCACACACACACACACACACTCAGGCACATCCACACACTCACACTCAAGCACATTCGCGCACATGCGCCTACACACACTCACACACGCGCCCGCGCACACACCGGTCGGTCCCAGGGGTGTGAGCAGCGAGGTGCTGGACTTGTTGGTCTCTCTGTGTTGTTTCAGGTTGAAAGGAGAGAAAGAGAGGCTTGTTAGACCGTGTTCCTATATCGCAGGGAAAATACGAAAACGGCGATCGCGGCTGGCCGCCGTCACGGCGTGACGAGAGGGTCGGTTCATACTGACAGGCTGCAGAAGTCGAGCCCTCTCAACGTCCCGGCCCGGGGTGCAGATAGCACGCGGAACGCTGGCGGTTTGGTTGGAACTGAGGATTGCTGGAAAGTGCCTTTCCCGATGGAGGCCTTAGAGCATGGATAAGATCCGTCCTCCGCAGATAAAAACACACACGTGCGCGCACACATGGACACAAACACACACCGGCACACGCAAAGCCATAAATAGAACACAAGCACCAGCCCGTGCATACACACATCAACACACACACACACACAGACAGACGTACAGGTCTATTAATAAGTCCTTGTCTTGAATGGTCAAGTGGGGTACCCTCCGACAGATAACGGTGATGGACCAAGTGATGGTCTGTCTTTCTGTCTGCCAGCCTGTCTGCCTGTCTGTCTGTTTTTCTGTCTGCCGTTCTGCCTGTCTGTCTGTCTTCTGCTTGTCTTTTTGCCTGCCTGTCTTCCTGCCTGCCTGTCTTCCTGCCTGCCTGTCTTCCTGCCTGTCTGTCTGCCTGTTTGTCTGTCTGTCTGCTGGTTTGTCTGCCTGTCTGCCTGCTTTTCTGCCTGTCTGTCCATTTGTTTTCTGTCTGTCTGTCTGCTTGTCTGTCTGTCTGCCTGTCTTCCTGCCTGTCTGCCTGTCTGTCTGTCTGTCTGTCTGTCTGTCTGTCTGTCGCTTGTCTGTCTGTCTGCTTGTCTGCTTGTCTGCTTGTCTGCTTGTCTGCTTGTCTGCCTGCCTGCCTGCCTGCCTGCCTGCCTGCCTGTCTGTCTGTCTGTCTGTCTGCCTGTCTGCCTGTCTTCCTGCCTGTCTGTCTGTCTGTCTGCTTGTCTGTCTGCCTGTCTGTCTGTCTGCCTAACTGCCTGTCTGCCTGCGTGTCTGTTTTCCTCAGCCTGTCTGTTTATCTGCCTGTCTGTTAGTGTCTGTCTGTCTCCGGGCAGACACATGGTCTAAGGTCAGATCACCTCCCAGCAGATTCCCTTCCTGACCTATTAGAGGAAGGACAACACAGCTGACCCCAGACCAGCTACTGGGGCCCGCTTCCGCTCACTCCCCGCTGCTCCTGTCAGATAGACGTCAGCCAGCGTGATGACAGCGGAGGGAGGGGGGGGGCAGGGAGAACAGACGGGGGGGAGAAGGGGTGGGGACGGAGGGGGAGGAGGAGCGGAGCGAGCTGCAGGGGGAGGAGGTGGGAAGGAGGTATGGAGGGACGGAGGGTAGAGAGGGGGGGTCAGGCCAGTACGTCGGAGGTCTCTCCTCACGCGGGTGGAAGAATGTGTGGGCTGACAGGATGTTTCAGCCAGGCCGTTTAGAAGTGTCGGACTTGCCTCGCAGACACCCAAAGCCAAATATTTGCACATTTGGGCATCCATCCTCTCCCCGTGGGCCGTTTCAGGTTCGCTGCCGCCCCTCCCGCTCCTCCGCTCGTCAGGGCTTCCCCTCCGAAAACAGAGAAACGCCGAGGTGAAACTGTTCTCATCGAGCCGGTCGATGTGATAGCGTCTGAGTGTTTCTTAGCTGCTTGGCTGGCAAACAGTTAGCGGTCAGGGAAGGAGAGGACCGGAGCTCAGCGAGATGTAGCTTTCGCCCTGTCGTGTGTCTAAGATGGCCGCCGCTCTGAGGGAGGTCTTGAGGCCTTGCAGCTGCAGGTTGATACAGCTGCCCATATTTCAGTTCACTATGCTTTATTGGCATGAATGAATTCAGGTTAACAAAGTTGCCAAGAAGCCTTCTCTTCTCTCTCTGTCTCTCTGTCTCTCTCTCTCTCTCTCTCTCTCTCTCTCTCTTCTGTCTCGCTGTCACTCCGTCGCTCTCTCTCTGTCTCTCTTTCTGTCTTGCTCTCTCTCTGTCTCTCTCTCACTCTCTTTCTGTCTCTCTGTTGCTCTCTCTCTTCTCTCTCACTCTCTTTTGCTGTCTCTCTCTGTCTTTCTTTGGCTGTCTTTCTATCCTTCTCCCCTCCCTTCCCCCTTTTCCCCTTTCTCTCCTTCCCTCTCTCCCTGCCTCCCACCTCCGCCCCCCCCCCCCTTGTCCTCTTCCTCCCGTCTCTTCCCTCTCTGATCTCGGTGGCCACTGGCCAGCCTCATCCGCAGACGAGAGCTGAGGCAAAGTCAACAGCCGTAATGTAAACAAGCCCCCCCCCCCCCCCCCCGACAGAGAGCAACCTGACCCTGACCCCGGGGCTGTTTTGCTTTTTGGAGCAGTACGGGTTCGATTCGGGCCCTACCACGCTCCATCACCCCGCCGCCGCCGTTTGCAAGAGACGTCGCTGCGAGAGGCTTCGGACGCACTCCTCTTCCCCCTCCCACTCCCCCCCACCCTCTCCTCACCCTCTCACTCTCTCACCCCCTGGACTTTCAAATTCTATGCTGCCGCCATTATTTAGCAGTGTTGCACTGAAGTCGGGTCTGTGTTCTGTGTTTCTGTCACGCGTCGCGTTGCACGGCGCTGTTCGTTCTCACGTTTGCGTTCATTCATTTAGCAGACGCTTTTCATCCGAAGCGACTTCCAACCAGAGAGCTTTGCAAAATCGGTCACGGATCCTAGCAACATGACAGCCCCCAAACATGGCGGGTTTATAGATTATGAGACACACATCATGAGAAGCCGATAAGTGCCATGGGCGCTAGGGCACAGTGGCCGGTGTGCACTTGGGCACAGTGGATGGGGGGGGGGGGGGGGGGTAAGTTTAGGTTGTAGGGAGGTTGCATTTATGTTTTGGGGTTTGTGTGGAAACTTTCGATTGAAGGGGTTTTCGTTAAATGAGAGGGAGGGAGAGGAAGATGGCTGTTGAGGTGGAACTGTTGGTTGGCTGGCAGTTTGGACTGCCCAATAAATATATCTTCAAAGTCTCTCTCTCTGTCTCAGCCTCACTCCCTCTTTCTCTCCCTCTTTTATGCGCTCGCTTTCGTATACACAACACAATGTCTCCCTCTGTCTTTCTTCCTCCCTCCCTCCTCCCTCCTCCTCCTCCTTCCCTCCTTCTCTCCCTCTCTCACACGGTCACACCAGCAGGTCCCAGGGCCCCGGTGAAGGAGAGGGCAGAGTGAGGACGAGAGAGAGACAGAGAGAGAGAGAGAAGAGAGAGAGAGAGAGACAGAGAGAGAGAGAGAGAGAGAGAGAGAGAGAGAGAGAGAGAGAGAGAGAGAGAGAGAGAGAGAGAGAGAGAGAGAGAGAGAGAGAGAGAGAGAGAGAGAGAGAGAGAGAGAGACCTCCTCTCTGCCTCTCCTCGTTTCCTCTGACACGTCTTACCGGTGACCAGCTGAGACCAGACGGGACTCCGGCTCTCCCTCTCTCCCTCAGTCGTTTTCTCTCTCTCTCTCTCTCTCTCTCTCTCTCTCTCTCACTCTCTCTCTCTGTCTCTCTCTCTCGCTCTCTCTGTTTCCCTCAGGATGGATTTTGATATATGGAGCTTACCCTGCACCATCCCCCCCCCATGCGTCACCTTCAATCAGCCATCTTATCAGTCTCCCCCTTCTTCTTTCCCTCCCTCCCTCCCTCCCTCCCTCCCTCCCTCCCTCTCCTCCTCTCTCCCCCTCTGCCTTCCCTGCTGCCCCATTCTGCTCCTCTCTCCCACTCTCTATCCCCCCCCCCTCGTGTCCTCCAGCCCAGGGTTATACAGCAGACAGGTTCTGGTCGTGAGAAAGCTCTAAGTTGTTAGATAAGGCTGATGAGGTCCTGATAATAGACTGGATCATTCTCAACTCATCAACACACACACACACACTCGCGCACACACACACACACCCACCCTAATCCTTCTGCCTTCTCTAACGACACAGCCTGGTGTTCTTCAGGTCCCTTTAGTTTCGCCGGCGTGTCTGACGGGTGAATCCCCGCCCTCCTCACGCCTGCTCGCCAAGCGTGCCCACAGGAGGAGGAGGAGGAGGGCGCTCCGGGCAACGTGGCCCAGGGGTCCCGGCCCGGCCGAATCCTCTAAATCCGCCCTGCAGACCCCCCTACCCCCCTCCCCCCAGACCGAAGCTAACAACCGCTCTTGAGGTTTTTTTGAAGGTTTTCGCTCGCACGTCGTCCGCCCCCGATAAAACAAAAGAACTCCCCGTCAGAAGGGGCAGATTTACCGCCGCTTGGCTGCACCTCGCAAAACCCTGCCTCCTTTCGGGAGCACGGATCCGGCGGGGGGGGGGGGGGGGGGGGGTGGAGGGATGGGGTGGTGGGGGGGGGAGGGATGGGGGGGGGGGGGGGGGCAGGTCTTCGGTGGGAGCGAGCGTGCGGGGGGGTGGCGGGGGGGGGGGCGCCCGCGACGGATGATTTGTGCGTCTGCCCCAGGAGTGTTTACCTGGAGCGGTGCTGCGGCGGCGCTGAGAGAGCCCGCGACAGTAAGCAGAGGGGGGGGGGGGGGGGCTGGGTGGAGCGTGTCGTGTGAGAGGGAGCCCCCCTCCCCCTTCTGCTCGGAGACAGAGACGACACAGCTGCTCCCGCCCGCGCGCACATGCTTACGCACGCCGTCCTTTCCGCAGAGAGGCGCGCCAAAACCCGGCGCGCGCGACCAAACACGCTCGCGCGCACACTGAGGCACGCCGACACGGACTCGCGTGCACACAGACAGACGGACCCACGCAGACATAAACATACGCACGCACGCACGCAGCCCTCGGACCCCCACCCGTCTCTTGTCTCTACTCCTGTCCTGACTAACTCATCTCTTGTCGTCAGCCGGCCTCTTCACCTCCCCCTTTCGCTGCTGGCTCGATCCCTCATCCCCTCCCCTCCCTCCCTTCCTCTCCCCCTCGCTTTGGGGCTCCGAGGGATGTGAGACACTCTCGCTCTAGTTCTCTGTCTCTCTCTCTGTCTCTCTCTCTGTCTCTCTCTCTGTCTCTCTCTCTGTCTCTCTCTCTCTCTGTCTCTCTCTCTCTCTGTCTCTCTCTCTGTCTCTCTCTCTGTCTCTCTCTCTGTCTCTCTCTCTCTCTGTCTCTCTCTCTCTCTGTCTCTCTCTCTGTCTCTCTCTCTGTCTCTCTCTCTGTCTCTCTCTCTGTCTCTCTCTCTGTCTCTCTCTCTGTGTCTCTCTCTCTGTGTCTCTCTCTGTGTCTCTCTCTCTGTCTTTCTCTGTCTCTCACTCTCTCTGTCTCTCTCTGTCATTCTCTCTCTGTCATTCTCTCTCTGTGTCTCTCTCTGTGTCTCTCTCTCTGTCTCTCTCTCTCTCTCTCTGTCTCTCTCTGTCATTCTCTCTCTGTCATTCTCTCTCTCTCTCTCTCTCTCTCTCTCTCTCTGTCTGTCACACACACCTCAGCAGACTGTCTCTCCTCGGCTCCCAGAGTGTCTGTCTGGTCCTGGTCCTGGGCCTGGCCTGGCCTGATTAGGACTGAGATAGCCCAGGAGAGGACAGCGTGCAAGGCTGGGGGGAGGGAGGGGGGAAGGAGGGAGTCGAGGAGAGAGGGAGTGGATAGGGAAGAGGGGGAGAGGGAGAGAAAGGAAGGGGAGAGGGAGAGAGAGAGAGAGTAGGGGAGAGGGATTGGAGAGGGAGGATAGGGAGAAGGGGAGGAGAGAGAAGATAGAGGAGTGGAGGGGAGGATAGGGAGAGAGGGGGAGGATAGGCAGAGAGGGAGGAGAGGGGAGGGGAGGAGAGAGGGATGACAGCAGGCCTGTCCATGCCCGCCCCTCCCCTCAGACTCCACCAACGAGATTCTTGACGAGGCAGACATTCTAAAGACAGCGCTACATGCTAATGCTGGCAGCTACTTTTCAGCATACAAATACAGTCATACTTAATCTAACTCTAATCTAGTCTAATCTAGTCTTACTTAATCTAATTTAGGTTCTCAGTACCCATGGCGACAGAAACCAAGGGAACGGGCCCGTGTAGTTGCTGATAAACAGATCTGGTGTTTGTATGTATGGAATGAACCCAACCCATTTATTAAATTGTTGCCGTTCTACCAAGCTTACGATGCCAGCTTCAAGACTACACTGTGCACCTGCTTAAACACATTATACTGAGAGAATGGATCTCTCTCTAGACATCTACCTACACACACACACGCATATACGTGTAGACACACAGAAACACACACACACACACACACAAAAAGACTTTAGACGGTTCAGATGAGACTTGTCCCATCCGTTGACACGAGGCCCAATTAAAGGGGAGGGTTCATCCAGGACTGGGTGACCCTGTGAGGAATCTGTCTGAGATGCTGTGTTTACACTGTCATGGCTCTGAACACAGCCAGCCTCTAAGCACTTTCACCTGCTAATTAGGACGGCCGGCCCCAGTGTGTGTGTGTGTGTGTGTGTGTGTCTGTGGGCTTGTGTGCCCGCATGTGTTTTTTTTTCTGCGCGTATGTGTGTGTATCTACACATATATGTGTGTGTGTAAATTATTTCGTCTGTGTGCGGGATCGTGTGTGTCTACGTGGCTGTGATGTGTGTGTGTGTGTGTCTATATGTACGTGTGTGTCTACATGTATGTGTGTGTGTGTGCGTCTATATGTACGTGTGTGTCTACATGTACGTGTGTGTCTACATGTATGTGTGTGTGTGTGTGTGTGTGTCTATATGTACGTGTGTGTCTACATGTATGTGTGTGTGTGTGTCTACATGTACGTGTGTGTCTACATGTATGTGTGTGTGTGTGTGTCTACATGTACGTGTGTGTCTACATGTATGTGTGTGTCTATATGTACGTGTGTGTCTACATGTATGTGTGTGTGTGTCTACATGTACGTGTGTGTCTACATGTATGTGTGTGTGTGTGTCTACATGTACGTGTGTGTCTACATGTATGTGTGTGTGTGTGTCTATATGTATGTGTGTGTGTGTGTGTGTCTATATGTACGTGTGTGTCTACATGTATGTGTGTGTGTGTGTCTATATGTACGTGTGTGTCTACATGTACGTGTGTGTGTGTGTCTACATGTATGTGTGTGTGTCTACATGTACGTGTGTGTGTGTGTGTAAGGCATGTTGTGGGTCGGAGCTAGTCTGAGAGAGAAGCCAGCAGCAGTCCAACATGTGGACAGTAAATATTTGACTTTTCCTTTGTGCGTCCGCCCTGCTCTCGTCGGCTGGAGGTCATGTGTGTACGCTGACTTACTGCATGTTACTGTTACGGTGTTACGGTGTTAAGTGTGTGTGAGTGTCACACAGAGAGAGAGCGATGGAGGGAGAGAGCGATAGAGACTGACAGGGAAGGGGGGGGGGAGAGAGAGAGAGAGAGAGAGAGAGAGAGAGAGAGAGAGAGAGAGAGAGAGAGAGAGAGAGAGAGAGAGAGAGAGAGAGAGAGAGAGGTACGAACTAAGGAAGGTATTACACAGAGCAGCCAGACCCTGTGTGACATGGGAGAGTTTAGCAGCAACATTCCCAGCTGTAGACACTGAATCCTTTAATCTGAAGTGTGTTTGTGCGTGTGTGTGTGTGTTTGTGTGTGTGTGAAACAGTAGCCTTCTGAAACAACAGTAGCCTCCATCACCTGTCTGGGCCCACCAGACTAGCTAACCGTAGCTCCAACCCACCAGACTAGCTAACCTTAGCTCCAACCCACCAGACTAGCTAACCTTAGCCCCAACCCACCAGACTAGCTAACCTTAGCTCCAACCCACCAGACTAGCTAACCTTAGCCCCAACCCACCAGACTAGCTAACCTTAGCTCCAACCCACCAGACTTGCTAACCTTAGCCCCAACCCACCAGACTAGCTAACCTTAGCTCCAACCCACCAGACTAGCTAACCTTAGCTCCAACCCACCAGACTAGCTAACCTTAGCCCCAACCCACCAGACTAGCTAACCGTAGCTCCAACCCACCAGACTAGCTAACCTTAGCGCCAACCCACCAGACTAGCTAACCGTAGCTCCAACCCACCAGACTAGCTAACCGTAGCTCCAACCCACCAGACTAGCTAACCTTGGCTCCAACCCACCAGACTAGCTAACCGTAGCTCCAACCCACCAGACTAGCTAACCGTAGCTCCAACCCACCAGACTAGCTAACCTTAGCCCCAACCCACCAGACTAGCTAACCGTAGCTCCAACCCACCAGACTAGCTAACCTTAGCCCCAATCCACCAGACTAGCTAACCTTAGCCCCAACCCACCAGACTAGCTAACCGTAGCTCCAACCCACCAGACTAGCTAACCTTAGCGCCAACCCACCAGACTAGCTAACCTTAGCTCCAACCCACCAGACTTGCTAACCTTAGCCCCAACCCACCAGACTAGCTAACCTTAGCTCCAACCCACCAGACTAGCTAACCGTAGCTCCAATCCACCAGACTAGCTAACCTTAGCCCCAACCCACCAGACTAGCTAACCGTAGCTCCAACCCACCAGACTAGCTAACCTTAGCGCCAACCCACCAGACTAGCTAACCGTAGCCCCAATCCACCAGACTAGCTAACCTTAGCTCCAACCCACCAGACTAGCTAACCTTAGCTCCAATCAGCAAACCAGCAGACCTTAGTCAGCCCTAACCCTGTTGAAGTCACTGTTAAAACGAAGTGTCCGTGGGTATGTGCGTATAGAAATGTGTGTGTGTGCGTGTGTGTGCGTGTGTGTGTGTGTGGGGGGGACAGCTGGCCCTCCCCATCCCAGCGGAGCCAACATGCTGCTAGGATCAGCTCAACTCTGACAACTGCTGTCATGGAGGGAGGCAGAGGGAGCCGGAGGAAGGGATGTTGTGGCCTCAGAATCTCCCGGGCGCGCTCCTCGCAAGATAACCCCTCTGGACTCCCAGACGGAGGCCGACCGTCCCTGTCCTCAACACCCCCGCGTTGTCCCAGGGTCCTGTACTTAAACAGCCAATCTGTCCCCCCATCGCCCTCTCCTGCACACCGGCCCCCTCGCAGGATCCCTCAGTGGGTAGACATGAGGAGGCCCGACAGGCAGAGGGATGGGCTGGGAACAGCTGAGGAGAGAGAGAGAGAGAGAGAGAGAGAGAGAGAGAGAGAGAAAGAGAGAGACACACACACAGTTCAGTCTCATTGGCCTGGAATGTCTCTCTCTCTCTTTTTTTCTCTCTTTAGAAATATGGGGCTGGAAGAAGGGTTGATCTTTGTCTTTTGATGTATTTGTCTCTCTCCTTTGCTCGGTCTCGCTGTCTCCCAGCCTCCGTCTCTCTCTCTCTCTCTCTCTCTCTCTGTCTCTGTTTCTGTCTCTTTCACACACACACACACACACACACACACACACCCCGCGATAACAGTGGGCAGATATATCTACAGGCACGAGGAATGGGAGGAGGGGGGAGAGGGTGGAGAGGGGAGCCGGAGACCCCAGCCAAGTCCCGCCTCCCTTGCTCTCGTACCCCTGGGTGGGCGGAGCCAGCAGGGTCCTCCTGGCAGTTAGCCCTTCCCAGACCAGGGGCATATCCCTGCTCTCTGTGTGTCGTCTCCCAGAGCTCTGCTGCATGGGACCAACACAGAGCTGCCTCCCCGTCACACACACCACTCTCTCAGCACCAACGACCGGGGCCCCGAAAACCCCAGAGAGGGAGAAGAGAGAGCGGAAGAAGAGGGAAAGAGAGAAGAGCTAGAGACACACTGGTGTTAGTTCAGAAGCAGGCTTAGAGTTGATGCTAAAAGTTTGTTTTGAGGGGTTTGGGAGCACGCGTGTTTTTTTTTTTGCGCGTGCGTGTGTCTTGCCTTCTGCTTGTTGATGACACATGATTGGCTAGCCCCGGTCTCCCTCTCCTGTCCTGGGAAGTGGTTGGTTATTTTTACACGGCGCGCGTTCCAGGTCGTTAACCGTTCCTTCGTCGTTCTTCGGGTTCGTTTGTGTTTTTCGACCCCCCGTCTGATCGCTGGAACCGTACGCAGACCGTCATGACTCTCCTGGGTTCTGAACACTCCGTCCTGATCCGCAGCAAGTTCAGATCAGGTAAGACCTGCTGCTGCCCTCCACCCAACCCCCACACACCCCCCACACACCCCCACACACACACCACCTGGGTTTGGCACGGTCTGTGACTCTGTTAGTCAGAACACTAGTGGCTTGTCACTGGTCACTGTTAGAGGTAGAACTGCTGTCATCATGCTTGTTAGTAACAGAATCATCCAGAGGCAGGATCTGTGTGAGATCCAGTTAGCTGGCATCCTACCGCTTGATTGGACGATCTTCAGCGTGTACGTTCGGGCTCGAGCAGCTGGCAGGCTGAGGTTGACACGCGCGACGCGAGCATACGTTGGGTCACAGAGCGACAACTCTCCTTCATGTGTTCGGGGGTCTAATCCCAGTCCGGCTGCCTGGAGAGGCCAGGTGCAAGGAGGGTGGTGGTATGGAGGTCTAGACACACACACGCACACACACACCCCCTCCCCACCAGGGCCTGGCAGGGGTGACAGGTGGGGTTCGTTCAGCGCTGCCGTCCGGCGGAGCGTGGAGGTCAGAGAACCCCCCTGCCCCCCGGCTGTCCCCCAGCTGGTGAGGGGGGGGGCGGGGGGGTTGGGGGGGGATGCACGTCCACACGCACGGGCTCCCGTCCCTGCCTGTCATGTGACGTTGACCCCCCCGTTGCTTCTGAGGAGGAACGTAGCGATGTTCTCACTCCGCAGGGGTTATCCAGTGTGTGTGTGTGTGTGTGTGTGTGTGTGTGTGTGTGTGTGTGTGTGGAGGATGGGTGTGTGTGGAGGGAGCGCACGTCTACGCGTCTACGCTTTGCGTCCGTGCGCAAGTCTGTCTGCGCGCGCCTGCGCGGTGACTTGCGAGCATTTGCGACTGCGTACGTGTGACCTTACCTGCCGGTGTGTTAGAAATAAACGGACCGCAGCGCTGATTTAAACCCCCTAACACACAACAGCTGTTCAGGCTTTCTGCCCCCCCCCCCCTCTCTCTCTCTCTCTCTCTCTCTCTCATCTCTATATCGTTTACCCTTCTTCCTCCCTCCCTATTTTCCTTCCCATCTTTCTTCCTCTCTGTCTCTCTTTCTCCCTTCCTCACTCTCTGTCTCCCTCTCTTTTCTTCCCTCTGTCATTCTCTCACTCTTTTTTGCTCCTTCTCTCCCTCGACACGCTCCCCTCTTTCTGTCTTTCGTTTCTCTCTCCATATCTCATATGTAGTTCGTTCAGTCTGGTCTGAGCCTGACAACACGGCAGCAAACTCCAGCTCTTCAGCCTGTTGTCTGAGCAACACTGCCATCTCTCTGAAGACGGTGAGAGTGGACCCAGGAGCCAGCTCCCTCCCTGGGACTCCCAGATCCCAGCTCCCTCCCTGGGACTCCCAGCTCCCAGCGCCCTCCCTGGGACTCCCAGCTCCCAGCTCCCTCCCTGGGACTCCCAGATCCCAGCTCCCTCCCTGGGACTCCCAGATCCCAGCGCCCTCCCTGGGACTCCCAGATCCCAGCTCCCTCCCTGGGACTCCCAGATCCCAACTCCCTCCCTGGGACTCCCAGATCCCAACTCCCTCCCTGGGACTCCCAGCTCCCAGCGCCCTCCCTGGGACTCCCAGCTCCCAGCTCCCTCCCTGGGACTCCCAGATCCCAGCGCCCTCCCTGGGACTCCCAGATCCCAGCTCCCTCCCTGGGACTCCCAGATCCCAACTCCCTCCCTGGGACTCCCAGATCCCAACTCCCTCCCTGGGACTCCCAGCTCCCAGCGCCCTCCCTGGGACTCCCAGATCCCAACTCCCTCCCTGGGACTCCCAGATCCCAGCTCCCTCCCTGGGACTCCCAGATCCCAACTCCCTCCCTGGGACTCCCAGCTCCCAGCGCCCTCCCTGGGACTCCCAGCTCCCAGCTCCCTCCCTGGGACTCCCAGATCCCAGCTCCCTCCCTGGGACTCCCAGATCCCAACTCCCTCTCTGGGACTCCCAGATCCCAACTCCCCTCCCTGGGACTCCCAGCTCCCTCTCTGGGACTTCCAGATCCCAGCTCCCTCCCTGGGACTCCCAGCTCCCCCTTGGGACTCCCAGCTGCAGCCCAGGACTGGTTAGTGTGGGCCTCACCCTTCACTGCCCAGCCTGGAGGGTTATACTGCTGAACCCACGTCTGTGTGAACAAGACCCGCCAAAAAACATGAACAGGCACAGTTCAGCTGTTACGATATCGATGCCTATCTCTCTTTCTTTCCACCACTCTCTCCCTGTCTTTCTCTTTCCCTTTCTATCTCCCGCTCTCTTTTTCTCTCCCCCCCCTTCCCATTCTCTATGTCTGGGTCCCTCTATCTCTCTCCCCGCATGGTAATTGCTTACCAGCAATCGCAGGCTAAATTAGCCGTTTCCTCTGCGTTGTTTAGACCAGGGACAGGGTGGGAAAGAGCCCTGGAGCTCTGGGGAGGCCCGGCCAGCTGAGAGGTTTACAGCCAATCGCAGAACAGCACTGGAGCTCTGCCGAGAGTCACGGCCAATCACAGAACAGCACCGGAGCGCTGTCGAGAGTCACGGCCAATCCCAGAACAGCAGCAGAGCTCTGCGAGAGTTAGAGCCAATCCCAGAACAGCACGGGAGCTCGGAGAAGCCGGTAACCAATCCGAGGTCAGCAGAGCCAGGTGGTTTGAACCAAGCTGGTTTGGACTGGTTTGAACCTTGGTCTGGAGTGTGGAGAGCCCAGATGAGGAGCAGAGCCATCGGATGTTTCCAGGACTAGCTCGGTGGATGTAGAGCTGAATCTTTTGTGTTTGTCCAACTTTGCCAGACTACCACCAGTCTGTCTAATGAGTTTTGAGGAGCGCTTGTTTTGTATTCAGGGGCAGGCAGGAGCGAAAGGCATCAATGTGCGGACGCCACATGTTATTCTCCGTTGTAAAGGCTGGTTGAATTCAAGAGAGATATATGAGCGTGAGTTTTTTGGGGCTGTGGATAGAATATAAAGCTGTAGGAACTAGCCAATCACTACTGTAGTTGCCTGTCCAGATATACATGTTAGTGACTGCTCTGTGTGTGTGTGTGTGTTTGTGTTTGTCCTCTATACACGTGCATGCTGCCGTGACTGCGTGTCCGTGTGTGTGTGTATTGTTTACATGTGTGTGTCAGGGTGATCCTGCAGAGACTGCATGCTGGAAGCAGAATAGAAGTGTAAATCACTCACCGTGAGCCACAGAACACTCTACCTTCCGGGAAAGCGGCCATGGACAGGCTGCGGTGGGATGGCATCCTTAACCTCAGAGAGGGTGAAGGAGCAGGACGCCGAGAGAGAAAGCGGAAAAAGAGATGCAGGGATAGGGAAAGATTGGGGGGGAGGAGAGAGAGAGAGAGAGAGAGAGAGAGAGAGAGAGAGAGAGAGAGAGGAAAAAGAGATGCAGGGATAGGGAAAGATTGGGGGGGGAGGAGAGAGAGAGAGAGAGAGAGAGAGAGAGAGAGAGAGAGAGAGAGAGAGGGTGAAGGAGCAGGACGCCGAGAGAGAAAGCGGAAAAAGAGATGTAGGGATAGGGAAAGATTGGAGGTGCTAGGAGAGAGAGGGACAGGCAGAAAGAGAGAGAGAGAGAGAGAGGGAAAGAGATGCAGGGATAGGGAAAGATTGGAGGTGCTAGGAGAGAGAGGGGACAGGCAGAAAGAGAGAGAGAGAGAGAGAGAGAAAAAAGAGATGCAGGGATAGGGAAAGATTGGAGGTGCTAGGAGAGAGAGGGACAGGCAGAAAGAGAGAGAGAGAGAGAGAGAGAGAGAGAGGGAGGGAGATTGGAAAATAATGGAGAGAGGGGGGGGAGGAAAGTGAGGGACAGAGCAGAGAGAGAGACGGAGAGAGAGGGATGGGCAAAGAATGGGGGAGGGGGGGGAGAAGTGAGGGACAGGCAGAGAGAGAGAGATGTAGAAGAGGGATGGGCAAAGAATGGGGGGAAGGGAGAGAAGAGAGGGACAGGCGAAGAGAGAGGGAGAGAGAGATTGCGAGAGAAGGAAAACGAGAAAAAGATGGAGAATCAAAGAAGGAGAGCTTAAAGGGAGAGGGCGAAAGGGAAGGAGCTGATAGAAAACTGAACAGAAAGCGATGGGGCCAGAGGTGGAGAGGGAGGCCTCTGTCTCCGATGTCAGAGCTGGAGGACAGAGGCTGTAGTCCGATCTGCGGCGTACACCTCTCAGCTGTGACCTCTGACCCCGGGGGGGGGGCCTCTCCTAACCTGGACCGCGGTCCCCCCTCACTCTTTGGCACTCTTAGTCTTCAGTTTCACCCAACATACCTTTAAAAAAAACATTGTTTTTTTTTCCTTCTGCTAATTTTATTTTTTCTAAGAATGTTTTCCAACTGGACGCAGAGTTTCAGTCACATATGTGTGTGTTTGTGTGTGTGTGTGTGTGTGACAGTGTGTGTGTGTGTGTGCATGTCATCTGAGGTGCAGGCCAAAATGCCTATACTCCAGGCATGCGAAGTAACCACATCTTATCTACCAGGCCAAGCCCATGGTCGCTCTATCCGCAGACGTATCTAAGGCCGTCTCTCAGTAGGTCACAAGCGTGCGATACCATCTGCAGCACTGGAGATCCTTATGAAAGCGGCGTGTCCAATCATGTCCTGTCTTCAGGGTCCGAAGAGCCAATCGCAGCCTTGCCTTGGTCTGGATACTGGTTGAACATGGCATAAATGTGTCAGACAACACACGCTCAAACGCAGACACAATTGTGCACTGCACATGTTTCACTCACACATATTTACACACCGACATGGGGTGAGTACTTGTTTATGACCCCCACACGCCCACCTAGGCAGCCAGACACACACACACACACACACACACGCAGACCACACAGTGCTGAGCAGATATGTTTAAAGGCCAGGAGCGATGTTTATCCAACGTTCTGTTCACAGAAATATTTGCGACCGAGTGGCTTCTCCTGAATTTCCGTGCGCGTACACGGCCCGCGTCCACCAATGTATTGGTGCGCGCGCGCGCGTGCGTGCGTGCTCGCGCACCTCGGCGTGTCGGAGCCTGCTGTGTAGCGTGACGTCATCGTGTCCTGCAGTCTTCATAAGCGGTCACTGACCGGTCACTGTTTCTGACTTTCGGTCTCTCCCCCTGTCTGTCTCTCCCCCCTGTCTGTCTCTCTCCTTGTCTGTCTCTCTCCCTCTCTCCTTTGTCTCTCTCCCTCTCTCCTGTCCCTCCCTCCCTCGTCCCGGCCCTCGTCCCGCAGTCCTTCAGCACAGGCTCCAGCAGAGGAGGACGAGAGAGCAGCTGGCCGGACAGGGCCTCATGCCTCGTGAGTAACCCTCCCGGCAGCGCGCGCGCACGCACCCACACCACACGCGCACCAACACACACGCATTTACAGGCTAACGCACGTTCACACGCTAACACACGTTTCAACGCGCGCGCGTGTGCACGTTGACGCACCCATTTGCACGCGTGTACATTCGGCGACGCAACAAGTTTGCCCGTGAACACGCGAGACGCAAGTTAACTCACGCGCGCGCACAGGGAGAGAACACGCGAGCGCACACACACACACATGCATTCGCACACACACCCGCACTAACCCATTGGCATGCACACACTGTCATTTGCTGTGGTACATAAAGGACCTGGCACACACACCCATCCTTCAACATGACAGGTGTAACAGAATATACCAGAAGCACAGGAAAAGAGAGGGGGAGTAGGGAAAGAGGAACGAGAGAGAGAGAGAGAGAGAGAGAGAGAGAGAGGGGTAGAGAGACAGAGAGGAATGAGAGAGAGAGAGGAACGAGCGAGGGAGAGAGAGAGAGAAAGAGGAACGAGAGAGGGGGGTAGAGAAAGAGAGGAACAAGAGAGAGAGAGGAACGAGAGAGAGAGGAATGAGAGAGAGGAACAAGAGAGAGGGAGGAATGAGAAGAGAGAGAGAGAGAGAGAGAGAGGGAGAGAGCAAGGGGTAGAGACAGAGAGGAATGAGAGAGAGAGAGGAACGAGCGAGGGAGAGAGAGAGAGAGAAAGAGGAACGAGAGAGGGGGGTAGAGAAAGAGAGGAACAAGAGAGAGAGAGGAACGAGAGAGAGAGAGGAACGAGAGAGAGAGGAATGAGAGAGAGGAACAAGAGAGAGGAGGAATGAGAGAGAGGAACGAGAGAGAGGGAGGGAGGGAGGGAGATCTGACAGGGTTGAAACAGGATTTGGGACGCTTCCATGAGCCTGTGTTCTTATCGCATGATAAAACAGCCTAACCAGAGACCTTTCTGACAACCCTGCAGACACACACACGCGCGCGCGTACACACACACTTCAGACACACACACGCACGCATCCCCCTCAGACTCCCACGCGGTCTCTCGCAACGCACGCACAACGCACAAGGTTAGAGGCACCTGTTGCGAGGGCTGACAGATTGTTTCGCCATGTTGCCTGAGTTCGTGCGCAAGGGCAAGAGGTCACCAAAACCCACGGGTGTCGGCAGTATTCGCCGATCGGACATCCCTGTGGAACAGGAACTCCACAACTCGAGGGGGCCGTCTCGCTTATTGGTTTCAGAACACCACACAGGCACATCTCCGCCTTAAATCTCCGCCCAACC
Organism: Neosalanx taihuensis; assembly: GCA_030340665.1. NCBI lineage: Eukaryota > Metazoa > Chordata > Actinopteri > Osmeriformes > Salangidae > Neosalanx > Neosalanx taihuensis. Next base: position 10,144,334 of record CM059303.1, on the reverse strand, counting down.
TGACAGTTTGTTGAAGAGGAACAGAGCACTTTCGATCTGTCGTCAAGCGGGCCAGACGCGTTAGGGCACGTTGTTCATGTGGACAGTGCGACAGTTTGAAAATGCCTACAGTCGTTTGTATCGTATAATTATATAGGGGTAGTCAGACGGCTCAGCGGGTTAAGGCGTTGGCTTCATGATCGGAAGGTTGTGAGTTTGAAACCCCGACTGTGGCTGTGTGATGTTGTGTCCTTGGGCAAGGCACTTCACCCTACTTGCCTCAGGGGGGAATGTCCCTGTACTTAATGTAAGTCTCTCTGGATAAAAGCATCTGCTATATGAGGTATCATCGTTATTATTATTATTATTATTATTATATAGCCACTCTGGCTGACTGGCTGGCTGTCTGAGAAGTAGGGCTTGCTGGGGGAGGCGGGGTCTGGGGTGAGGGGGCTGGTAGAACGCTATCTCTACCCCTGTTTGCTGTTTCCTTGCGGCTCCAGAGAGCAGATAATCTAAATGCTGGTAAGTGTGCGGGGAAAGGAATCCAGAAGCCCCGACTCGACACTATCAGCGACTAGAAGTCTGCCGGAGATAAAGGAGCACGGACGCACGGGATTGGCCAGCGGCCCGAAAAGCTCTTTTAAAAGGAATTTTTCGATTGGTTGTTTATCTCTGGATTGTAGGAGAGAGGCTGGCGTGCGTAGATGGGAGAGGGTTTGGAAGATTTTATTCTGAGTGGCGTTTGGGAGTGTTTACGACTTCAGCAGGAGAGAACGGTTCACGCTCTCGTTAACCAGCGTGACAGGACAGGAGCCGTTCGCGATGCCGTGTCGAAATACACTTGACCAGCGCTCGAAAAAATCCTTCAGTTGCTCCTCGCGCCGATGTCATCAAATGTATGTATTATATCGATGCGGGGACTCAATTTTCCACACAATGCAATTTTATTTTTGTTGCGTCAAAAGCAGGCCCTTGAAAATGAGATACCTCGTCTGGGGAGTCATGTGTAATCAGAGGGTACCTGGTTCAAACCCCGGCTGTGCCAATATGACGTTGTGTCCTTGGGCAAAGCACATCCCTCTACTTGCCTCAGGGGGGAATGTCCCTGTACTTGCTGTAAGTTGCTCTGGATAAGAGCGTCTGCTAATTGAGTAAATGCAAATCTCAAGGCGCTATCAATCATTCATTTCTCAGCTACATTACTCTGGTAGGTCCAGTGTTGTTGATCTCCGCATCACACACACATGCAAGTATCACAGCACCAGCAAACCACACCACCACCACCCTTTGCGTCCCACCAGACTAGTCCTGACCCCAGGCAAAGGATGCCTGCTTCCCCTGGACGTGGTGTTTGGGTGCCGGCTGTGATGGAGGTTCTGTGTATACTGCTGCTCTAGGGGAACAGCTGGTGTTTATTAGGCAGAGAGCAGCTCTCTTCTCCGGGCTGGTTGGCGTGCGGTCTGGGGGTGAGGCGCGCCGTCCGACCATTACGTCTCCTGCACCCACTTACACACGCGCTCTCTCTCCGTCGCACACGCCCAAACGCAGTCGTACCCGCGAGCTCTCTCGTACACACGGTCATACGTACACTCTCGCGCACGAACGTACCCCGTCGCTCTCTTTCTCACACACAGACGCTCTCAACGCACGCACACGCGCCACCGTACGCTCCATAACTCACACCCCCCCCCTCACACGCGATCATACACTTCGTCACGCGCGCGCACTCTTACGTGCACTCTTACGTGCCTCTCGAATGCTTTCGGTTCTTTGCAGGCGCTCGGTTGATTGTCCTCGGGTGGAGTTCTAGTCCCCTCATGCATGTCAGGTGTAGCGGGAGCTGAGATGGGGGTGGGGGGGTGGGGTGGGGGGGAATAAAGTCCATCCTTCCTCCCCCTCCTTCATCCTTACCTTCTTCCATCCTTCCTTATCCCCATCCCTCATCCCCCTTGTCTCACTACCAGTCAGTTCGTCACCTGGTGGAAACGCTTCTCCGACCAAATGTCACCCCACCTCATCCCTCAAGTATTTCAACCCCGGGATAGTCAACAGAAGCTGCGTGCCTGTTAAACACTCCCCCCCCCCCCCCCCAAGGATAATGATGTCAGACGCATCGTCCAGCCCTGCTCTCCCCTCCACGATCAGTCAGAGTTCATCTCCACAGGCCGCGCAGGGCTGCTCCCGCTAATGCGTCGAAAGAATGCCTGCGTCCGCTCCGAGCTTTCATCCGAAGCGATGCGCAGTGAGAGGGATCTGAACCCGTGACCACCCGATCAGCGGTCGAATGCCCCCGCCGCTGAGCTTAACCAGTACCTGGTTACTTATATAGGATTAACTGGAGGAGTATGAGGGAGGGAGGGAGGGAGGGAGGGAGGGAGGGAGGGAGGGAGGGAGGGAGGGAGGGAGGGAGGGAGGGAGGGAGGGAGGGAGGGAGGGAGGGAGGGAGGGAGGGAGGGAGGGAGGGAGGGAGGGAGGGAGGGAGGGAGGGTCGACTCACCCTCACCAGACATCTCCACTTACTCCACAGCTAAGTTACAGTACCGGGGTGTCTGGCCACAGGGGGATGAGGAGATTACAAATAGATTAGAGTATTTCTAGAAAGTTCTAGAGAATTCCAAAGTTCTCCAGACAGGAAGTCGACGGGAACGAGGAGAATTGTCGACTTTTCCAAAGTAGAGGAGACCGACCGTTCGAAACTGGATCCTGTTGCAATGTCGGCCGAGGAAACTTAGTCGCTCCGCATCGTCCGCTGTTTCGAAAATCCACTTTCAAGATGCCACTCCTACGCGGGTTTTGATTTAAGGATCCCTAAAGTGTGATGAATTGGCCTAGAGAGGAACGGTCACGGCGATGTTTGACTCTGCATGTGTAGCTCCTTAGTCACCATGTCCTTGTACTCCCTGAGTGCTGTTTAGGCCTGGAGTTCTGTCTGCGTGCTGCATTAGATGAGATTAGATTCAACTTCAACTTCATTACACACGTACAAGTACAGGGTAACGAAATACAGTTAGCATCCAACCAGAAGCGCAAAACGGGTAGCATAAGCGGAATATACAGAGTATGTACAAGGTATGAGGGGGTGAGGGGGAAGCGTCCACTTCTGGAGGTCCACTTCTGGAGGAGCGCGGGGAGGAGGGCTGGTTTCACTGAGACAAGAGGCAGCTGCATTCGTTTCCTCTCCCCACCCCCACCCCACCACCTCCCCCCCCTCCCCGCGCTGAGTGTGTCTGGGTGCGCATCCGCGCGTGTGTATCCATGCCCGCGTGGCTGTGTTTGCCCCCCCCCCCCCCCCCCCCCCCAGAGGCATTTGACTGGGACGAGGTTTGCCCTCGGCTGACTGTCGCCCGGCGTCGCCCCGTCCCCCGTCCCCCCCTAGCGATCCGCCTCACCCCGTATCGCCGGGGGGGGGGGGGGGTGGACGATGTGTTCGACCTCTGCTGGAGCTCAGCTGGCTGAACCTGCAGCCCTGCCGGCCACTTCCTGTTGTTCGGAGGGAGGGAGGGAGGGAGGGAGGGAGGGAGGGAGGGAGGGAGGGAGGGAGGGAGGGAGGGAGGGAGGGAGGGAGGGGACTGACAGGGTGTCCTGAGGAGGAGCTGTTAGCTGAACGCAGAGCAGCACACGCTGGCCAGACCCCCTAACCTCGCTCCCTGACTCTGGGTGTGGGTGTGTGTTGTTAAGAGTGAGATAGATGTATACACTGTATAGTTGTTTATAGGCATAGAGAGGAATAAAGAGAGAGATAAGGGAAGTGTGAAAGCAACAGGTGGGAGAAAATAACACCCAGACCAGTGTGTGTGTGTGTGTGTGTGTACGTCTGTGCATGTGTGTGTGTTTTGTGTGTGTGTGGGTGTGTGTGTGGGTGCATGTGTGTGTATGTGTGAGTGTGTGTGTGTGTATGTGCGTGTATGTGCGCGCGTGTGTGTATGCGTGTGTGTGTGTGTGTGTGTGTTTGTGTGTGTGCAGGCCTGCCGGTGTGATTGAAACCAGGGATCTGTTTCTGGCAGGTCACATGTTCTGAGTCTAAATGGGAGTCCTCACATCGCTTACCTCCACACACCCCTACCCTCACCCATGCACACACAGACAGCCTAATACACACAGCCTGAGACACACAGCCTAACACACACAGCCTAACACACACACAGCCAAACACACACAGCCTAACACACACAGCCTGACACACACAGCCTGACACACACAGCCTAACACACCCACACAGCCTGACACACACAGTCTAACACACACAGCCTAACACACACAGTCTAACACACACAGCCCTAACACACACAGTCTAACACACACAGCCTAACACACACAGCCTAACACACCCACACAGCCTGACACACACAGCCTAACACACCCACACAGCCTGACACACACAGCCTAACACACACAGCCTAACACACACAGTCTAACACACACAGCCTAACACACACACAGCCTAACACACACAGCCTAACACACACAGCCTGACACACACAGCCTAACACACCCACACAGCTGACACACACAGCCTAACACACACAGCCTAACACACACAGTCTAACACACACAGCCTAACACACACACAGCCTAACACACACAGTCTAACACACACAGCCTAACACACACAGTCTAACACACACAGCCTAACACACACAGCCTAACACACACAGCCTGACACACACAGCCTAACACACCCACACAGCCTGACACACACAGCCTAACACACACAGCCTAACACACACAGTCTAACACACACAGCCTAACACACACAGTCTAACACACACAGCCTAACACACACACAGCCTAACACACACAGCCTAACACACACACAGCCTGACACACACAGCCTAACACACACAGCCTGACACACACAGCCTAACACACACAGCCTAACACACACAGCCTAACACACACAGCCTGACACACACAGCCTAACACATACAGCCTAACACACACAGTCTAACACACACAGCCTAACACACACAGACATTCCCACAAATTCCCACACCCACTAATACAAACACACACGTGTCACCTACATTTAGCGACCCCGACCCCTCTCTGACCTCAGGTTCAGTTAGTAGCCCCTGTCCAGATAACGCGCTCACACTTAGCCCAGCCTATCACAGCTCCGCTCGCTATCGGCCCCAGCCAATCGGAGCTGCGCTCACGGTGAAGGGGCCATGCCTGTCCCAGAGGAGAGTAAACACCTCAGGGTTGGAGTGTAACAGCGGGTGTCAGCGACAGCGTTACAACAGCAGGAGCAACAGGGCTTCACGCGCCCAGGCTCGACGCTCACATGACAGAAACGAGCAACGCTTGATCCGCTTCAGCGGTTTCATAGAACAACATTCCTGGCTTTAAGCCCTTCGCACTGTACAGCCGCCCTGTGCCGATGACTGATGCCTTCCCTGATGTCTGAGGGGGAAAGTTGTTAAATCGGTCTCCTCCCTCTCCCTCCCCTCCCCCCCCCCCCCCCCCCCTTCTCACCCCCCCTACCTCCTCTCGCCTATCGCTAGTGAACCATGGGAAGTTTCCGAAGCGGGATGACTCCTATGCCTTCGAGGAGGACAGCAGCAGCGACAGCCTGTCGCCGGGAGCAACCCCACAGTGACGAATCCCAGGGCTCCGTGTGCCCCTCCTCCGAGACCATGGGCACCCCCTCCTCCTCCTCCTCCTCTCCCGCCCTCACCAAGCCCGCGCCAGGTGAGGACCTCTCCTCCCTCCCTACCTCCCTCCCTCTATCCCTCCCTCCCTGTCTCCCTCCCTTACTCCTTTCCTCCCTCCCTCCCTACCTCCTTCCCTCCATACTTCCCTCCCTGCCTCCCTCCCTCCCTGCCTCCCTCCCTCCCTCCCTTACTCCTTTCCTCCCTCCCTCCCTCCCTACCTCCCTCCCTCTATCCCTCCCTCCCTGTCTCTCACTCCCTCTCCAGCTAGCTGTTTCTCTCTTATACACACCTCTCTCGCGCTCTCTCTCCTAGTCTTTCTCTCCTACCCCCCTCTATCTTTTTTTCTCTGACACGTCTTTCACCCTCTCTCCCTCCCTCCTTCCCTGCGTCACTGTATCTCCTCCACCTCCCTCGCGCCTTTTTCTCGATTTACGTCTCCCTCTCTCCAGTCTTCTCTGTCTCTCTCTCTCTCTCTCTCCTGCTGTCCATCATCCTAATCTCTCTCCTAAAAAAAACTCCTTCCTGCTTCCGTTCCCTCCCGAGTTCCTGGATGGGTCAGGTCTAGTCTGCCCTCCTGCGGCCACCCCGAGAACTGCACCCCCCTCCTTCTCCACCTCCATTCTGGCATCGTACCCCTCACATTCCTACCCTGCACACACATACCCCCTCAGCCTGAGAGAAGGCCCTGTTAATGGGTGCAGCTTAACCCCCTGCTTGCCCCAGCGTCCAGAGCCACAAAAAAACTGCATCCTTACCAGCGTTGGTAACCTTGTGGTGCTCCTGAGTTTTTACCTCAGATATTTGTCTTTGTGTATCTACAATAACTGTTCAATATCCATGATAACTGTTACGTAGATGTATGTATTCAGTGGCTTAGAAATACCTGTAGTACAGTATATGTGAACCTAAGTATGTTGTGTGTGTGTGTGTGTGTGTGTGTGTGTGTGTGTGTGTGTGTGTGTGTGTGTGTGTGTGCGTGTGTGTGTGCAGGGATGTCAACCTAGGGACCCCCCTGAGCAGAGTCAGGAGGAGGGGCTTTCGCCAGGGGGCGTCAACAATGGGATGACTCCGCCCACCCCTGCTATCGTCAAGGTGTGTGTCCTGTCACAGCAAGCTACTTTAGGCTACACAAATAAAATAAAATATTTGAAAGATAAACCAGGCCAGGATGTCATAACCAGCTTAACGTCTTTATTGTCAAAACGGAACCTTAATAATATCAGACATTGGATGTTAAGAGGCCATCTTAAGTGGCATCGTTCATTGAAGAATCTACATCGTTTTCTCCCAACCTCTCTTCCCTTCCCGCCACGTGGGAGCAGTCCAAGATGGCGTCCGACAAGAACCGCAGCAAGAAGCCCAAAGAGGTGAAGCCCAAGGTGAAGAAGCTCAAGTACCACCAGTACATCCCCCCGGACCAGAAGCCCGAGAAGTCCCCCCCCCCCATGGACTCGGCCTACGCCCGCCTCCTCCAGCAGCAGCAGCTCTTCCTCCAGCTGCAGATCCTCAGCCAGCAGAAACACGCCCACGCCCACTCCCCCCGCAGCGCCCAGCACCCCCACCCACCGCACTCCCCCCACGCCCAGCACGTGCACGCCCAGCACGCGCACCCCCAGCGCCAGCCCAGTTTCAGCTACCAGCCGCCCAACCCTCCGGCCCAGGCTCAGAAGTGAGTTTGTTTTCGCTTTCTTGCCATGGTGACTTGGATGTCATTCATTGATTCGTTCAGTCAAGATCCGATTGGTGAATCAGATCTTGAATGAACGAATCGATGAATGAATTAGCGGATGAGTACTCGAAACCTTAATTGAATGTGTGAGTGAATGAATCAGAATTAAAAACGATTAAAAGCATGTGAACAAATCATTTAAAGAACCAAGTCCTGAGTAGCTGAGCGAATGAATCGGTGAATCGAGAAGCGAACCGAATCCCTGAATTCAAAAACAGATGAAAAGATGAATCAGTCAGTTAACTGAAGCCATGTCCCCACCCCCAGAGCAGCCAGTGATCAGCTGCCGGCCTGCAGCTCCAGCATGTTGAACAACACAGGGAGCAGCTCCTCCTCCTCTCCCCCAGTGAAGGGCTCCTATCCTGGGCACCCCAGCCAGGTCCAGCCTGTCAAGCCTGGGCCTCTGCCTGCTAACCTGGACGATCTTAAGGTAGGAGCTAATGCTGCATAGACCTACCTTAGTGTGGATACTACAAGGATTATAAATCGCTCCGGATTATAAATTGCACCAGTCAAAAAATGCATAATAAAGAACTTGAAAGAAAAATACATATATGATGATACAATTATATAATTATATAAAATTATATAATAATGTGTTCATAATTTCACATATTTCACACATAAATCGCACCCCCGGCCAAACTATAAAAAAACTGTGATTTATAATCCGAAAAATACGGTATACATGTTAGCATTTTGGTTGACAGCATGTCTCTTTGTCTCTCCATCTCCATCTCTCACTCTCAAATCTCTTTCTTTCTCCCTCCCTCCCTCCCTCCCTCCCTCCCTCCCTCCCTCCCTCCCTCCCTCCCTCCCTCCCTCCCTCCCTCCCTCCCTCCCTCCCTCCCTCCCTCCCTCCCTCCCTCCCTCCCTCCCTCCCTCCCTCAGGTATCAGAGCTCAGGCAGCAGCTGCGTGTCCGAGGCATGCCCGTCTCCGGCACCAAGACCGCCCTGATCGAGCGGCTCCGCCCCTTCAAGGACCCGGCCGCCAGCCCCTCCCCTTGCGGCGCCAACGACATCACCACGGTGACCTTCCCCGTGACCCCCACGGGCTCCCTGTCCTCCTACCAGTCGCCCTCCTCCTCCTCCCTCTCCCAGGGGGGCTACTACCCCTACCCCAGCACCTCCTCCACGCCCCCCATCTCCCCCGCCTCCTCCGACCTCTCCCTCAGCGGCTCCCTCCCGGACAGCTTCAGCGACGTCCCCATGTCCTCCCCCCCTCAGTTCAACCTCCAGACGTCCCCCGCCGGAGCCAAGGAGGGCCCGGGGGCCGGGGGGCCGAGGGGAGGGGAGGGCGGGGGGGTGGAGGGGTTGCGGGGAGGGCAGGGCGGAGGTGTGGAGGGCCTGGAGGCGGAGAAAGACAAGATGCTGGTGGAGAAGCAGAAGGTGATCGAGGAGCTCACTTGGAAGCTGCACCAGGAGCAGAGACAGGTGGGTGAACCACTTCCTGTCTGAGTCCTCTGTGGTAAACTACTTCCTGTCAGAGTGCTCTCCGGTGAAATACTTCCTGTCAGTCCTCGATGGGGTTGTCATGGTGAGGCAGTGGGAAGAAACAAAAATGAGAGGCATCATTCCATATAAAAAAATTATTCCAAACATTTTGAATAGTGTGCTTATGGTCATTAATTAATTGTTCCAGTTGCTACAGTTGTATTGTATGTTTTTGTATAATAATAAAACCCTTCACTCCACAATGACATTGATAAACAGATAGATATGGGAGATATCAAACAGGAAGCTGTAAGCCTGAGTCAGTGTCTCCATTTCCTGTCCAGGTGGAAGAGCTGAAAATGCAACTCCACAAGAGGAAGCGTTGCTACGGTGCCACCCAGGATGGTCTCCCACTAACGGCCCCGCCCCATCACCCCTCCATGCACCTCCAGCCGCCCCAGGGCATGATGGGACAGAACTTCTTTGGTGTGACGGTCAAACAGGAGCCCATGTCCCTCTCCTCCAGCTGCCCCATGTCCTCCACCAAGCACCACAAGACCCCCCCAGAGAACTGCATGGAGGGCTTCGGCCACTGCGGAGCCTCCCTCCCCAGCATGGGAGGCCCTACTGGAGGGCCGCGGTGCCTGGACAGGGCCCCTTCCTCTGGAAGTCCCTCCACCATGTCTGCCTTCCTCAGCCCCCAGTGCTCACCTCAAGACTCCCCCATCGGCAAGAGCTCCGGCAGCCCCCAGCCCTCGTCACCCAGCCACCCCTACCTCCTGTCACCTCCGCTGGGCAGGAATGGCTGCAGCCACCCCCTCCCCCAGGTGGGCACCAGGCCCAGGAACATGCAGGTACTGTAGCCTTCAGACACACACAATCCTCCCATTTAGGGGGAGGAACCCATGTTAGAACCGAACCCAAGTGTTGGAATGGAAGTATCAAATTTGGGCTTTTAACCCGACAGATTCAGCAGAAGGGTGGCAGTCATCAGGTGAACTGTTCCTACCTGTCTGACCAGCGGAGTCTCCAATCCGTGTTCCCCAACGCCGCTGACGCAGGCATCAACCACAGAGGACCAGCCAAGGCCAAGAACTCAGCCATGCAGAAGGTAAGGCCAGGTCGACATCTCTGCAGGCTTCACCCATGCTCTCCACCGGATGGTCCTTTTTTTAACATTGTTAACCCGTCTGAATCACTGAGTGACTGGAGATCCGTTTGCGTTCACCCTAACGCCGGTTTTTCTGCTCTTCGTTAACGTGTTCCTTCTCTCTGACTGCGCGTGAGAGCGTCTGTGAGGCGTTGGGTTGGAACTTTTCCATTCCAGTCTCACGTACAGCCATACCGCTTAATCCACCCAGACCATAGTGGAACCGCCTCCACAAAACCAAGTTCCCAACATCCGCAACCTGGATCCCATCATTTTTTTTCCCTCCCCTTTTTTGTCACGATTCGAAGGGACAAAAAGTCCCATATTCCCGTTTTTTTCAGAATCGGTAGGCTAATAAAGTATTTTTTTTCTCATATAGATGACAATATTGCCCTCTCCTCGGTGTGTTGGCCAAAAGTGCCTGGGGTCCGGTCCCTTCTGTAGCTCAGATGCTGCTGCCTCCATCCTCACACATCCCCCATGCTATGAGGATGCAGTCAAGCAGGTAACCCAAAGGGGACCCTTCCCAACTCCGCAGCAGATCATAACTGGCCGTCGCTTTTCAAATCAGCATTGAAACGACAACCTCATTTGTCGAGTCTTTGATAGCGCTGCACCCACTGTCCTCTCTCTCTCTCGCACACTCTGTCTCTCTTGCCGTTCGCTTGCTTGGCATCTTTCTGTGGCACATTGATTCCACCCTCGAGCGAGTCTGACTGGGTTGCTGTTGTGACAAAGCTTGCTGTTGTGATCCTCTACGGTCAGTTTGCGAGGAAAACGAACGTCTTTGCAGACGATAGCGATCCAACGAATCAAACTCGTCCAATCTTGTTTTGGAGATGACATCATTGGAGCATGATAAGAGGCGTTATCGCACTGTCAGAAGCGATACAGTTGTATAATTTACGTAGCGTGGGAAAGGCTTTTGATAGTCTTGCTCCTTCTCTCAGCAGCTGAGCCGAAGCCAACAGATGGATGAGCTTCTGGATGTGTTAATAGAGAGCGGAGGTGAGTTACCAGATTCACAATCAGTCATCGATCTTGAACTGAGACTCACTAGTAAAGAGCCACTGCATCCTTCCATAACACTCTACTATTAGTACTGAGTTGACATGAGCTGTATACAAGTATCTGCCTTAGCGTGTGTCTGTCAGATGCTAGCATCTGTTAGCAGGAATCCTCTTTTACCTAATTGTAAAGCACAGATTCCCTCTTAACGTGGATATTAAATCGCACTCTTTGCTGTGACCCCCTCTCCCCCCCCTCCCCTCCCCTCCTTCCCTCCCCTCCTCCTTCTCTTCAAGAGATGCCAGCTAACGCCAGAGAGGAGCGGTCCTGTGTAACCAAAGTTGTGCCTCACATTACTGTGTCCCCAGGGAGCGCCGGCCTCATCCTTCCAAAGTTCCACCGCCTCTACGACCACCAGTCCCCCTCGCACCTCCCTTACGACCAAACCCCCGCTCACATCGCAGACAGCCACCTGGAGACCCTGCTCAGTGGCCCCATCGGCCGGGGCGGCGAGGTCGCCCTTCTCAAGATTGCCGCCCAGGAGGCCGGGCAGGAAGAGGACGTGAACGGCGGAGGGGACGGGTACCCCAGCCCCCACCACCACCACCATCCCAACAGCCACGCCCATCAGGAAAAGCTGATGGACACGCCCACCCCGCTGTCCCCCATCATCTCCAAAGTGACCCCGGTCACCGAGGCGCAAGGCATGGTGGCGATGACCTTTACCGAGTCGCCGTGGGAGACCATGGAGTGGCTGGACCTGACCCCGCCCAGCTCGGCGACGGCATTCAGCGTAGCTCCGCCCAACGGCCCCAGCATCTTCAACACGGAGTTCCTGGATGTGACAGACATCAACTTGAACTCAGCCATGGACCTGCACCTGGAGCACTGGTGACTGACTGTCTGACAGGCTCACCACCGGCTAGACAACCAGCTAGACGACTGGACAAGCCAGGCAGAGACTGCAGCACGGTATCTAGTGACTAGCTAGCGAGTAGACGGCTAACTAGCTGCCGGAGACAACAGAACAAAAGGTAGCTAGCGAGCGGACAATTTAAACAGTTTACGCTAGCGTGTAAGATGGCCGACTAGCAAGCAACCGTAGACTGGTGAGAAACAGACTATTTACAAACCTGAGGAGCCTCAAAGAACACACTGCAGGACACCAGCACCAAGGGTTATTCAGTCTGGAGGACAGTTGTTATAATATATTATGGCATAATGTTAAACCAGTGTTATACCAATATCGTGACAATTATCCCAATGAATGTTGTGACCATGTTGTTGCAGTGTACTAATGTTGGGAGGCTAATGTTATAACGTTATGGTAAGATTGTAACGCTGTTACGACAGTGTACTAATGTTGCGACAATGTTATAAAGCTGTTATGACAGTGATTATGTAACAATTTACCAAAGAACAACAGCAGAACCCAGAGAGCATTACTGTTAAAGAACTAAACTTAGAATCATCCACTGTTAGACAGACAATCATTTTTAGATAATACGGTTTTGTGTCAGTCCTACTGTGCAAACTGTCCAGTCACCTGGTTCATTTTCACTTTGTCCTCTTGGATAAGGACATGCACAACTAACCATGCAGTATGAGTCTGGACCCATTAATGAAGGAAGGAAGAATGTTCCGGACCATAGTTACTGGCAAACCGAATGTCTATCTTCCAAGAATTCTATGCAATTTTAAGTGTTAGGCTATCTAGACTTGAACTCCTATTTTGACAAATCAATGTATTGTTTTGTTTGGTGGGTATATATGTTTATATTACTGGAAACAAACAAATGGAATTACAAACAAGATTGGATACCAGAGAGGCCATATGTAAATAACATATTTCGACTGACAGAGACAAGTTTGAAGTCTGCATATAACGTCAGTGATTTGGGAGATTGCATAAGAACGGAGACCATAAAGTCCAGTGTATTCAGTACTGTATGGTAACCTGTGTAAATACAGAAATTCTCACTTTGCACCTCTAGTATAAAAACACATTGTCACGTTTGCTTGTGCCTAGGTTATATATGCAAAGAAGACATTTAATTTGTCATTCTGCTCAAGTGTTTGTATGCATTTCTTCTCACTATTAATCAGCACATGTATTTACTAAATAGTTACACAAAGGTAGAAATATATTTTTATCTGAAGGAAAAAAAAAGTATTTTGTCTTACCACAGTTTCATAAGTTATGAGACTGGTAGAAGGTATTCATCCTTTAACTGTATGAAATAACTTTGTCAAGTTTGTGCCTTAACGTCTTGACAAGTGAGCGCTGTTTGTGATTTCTTTTCAATTTATTTGCCAGCTCTCTAAACTGAGTTTGACAATCCCCCTTAAAACCAAGAGCTTGTGTCAGTCACATAGAAGGTCCTTGTGGATGGATGACATGGCTGTAGGAAGTAACTGATAGAGATCTGAGACCAACCTGAGATCATGCCTTGAAGATCACGTCTTTAAGATTGAGTCTTTAAGATCCTTTCTTTAAGAAGCAGTCTTTAAGAAGCAGTCTTTAAGATCCAGTCTTTAAGATCCAGTCTTTGAGATCACGTTTAAGATTCAGTCTTTAAGATCACATGTTTAAGATTCAGTCTCTAAGATCCTGTCTTTAAGATCCAGTCTTATAAGATCACATCTTTAAGATCCAGTCTTCAGATCACACAAGGACAGAAGTGGCGGGGCAGGACAAGCATAGACCTAAATTTCATCTCTAACATTTGTGAACGTAATCTATTTTAATATAAAAATGTTTTTAATATTTGATTTTGAAATTTTCACCCATTCTTGATTTATTGGATAATATCACTTTTATAGTTATTTATTTTTGCATTTTTTTATTTATACGTTCTTACATATTTATAATGACATTCCTTATTGACAAAAATTGATTCTATATTTGCCTTAAAAACTCCAATGCTGCCATTCAGATCCAGCATTTTACTAATAAAATGTATGAAAATCTGCCTCTAAATGTGATTAAAAAGTGAAGCAACACTTCACATGGAACTCTTTCCATAATCTTCCATGTAGAACAATAGGTAGATAATCCATTCTTACCAGCACTTGTGAATATCAAAATGTAATATATACAGAGCTTTGATTGTCCTTACTGTGAATACTGCACAGAAAACAACAAAAATGTATTTTATCCATCATTGTTTAAAAAAAAAAAAGTGCCATTTATAAGAGACCTCATCACCTTTTAAAAATTGTGGTTTAACTGAGAACTATTCCACCTTTTATTGCAAGTTAATAAAAGTACACTAACTCCACATTCGATAGTGTGTATGACGTGTCACACCAGCAGTTAAATGATTGTGAAGAAGGGGGACATTAACTCAGCATTACAACCTTATCTAAAAGTCTACTTTTTGCTACCTACTTTTAAACCTAGGCTATTTTTGGCTGGATATAACAAACATGTCTTAATGGGTCCCCATTTCTTTTGATGAGCAGTCTCATATGAGCCTACTTACCCAGTGTCGCTGGACTTTATCAAGACTTTGAGCGGTCAAAGGACATACTTTAACTTCAGACCAGTGCTTAGTTGAGTTGTAAATGAGCAGCAACAAATACATGCTTTTAAACCCCCCCCCACCTTTCTGTCTCAGATACAAATACAGATAACACTGTTTGAATGTTTTTTTTTTTGTTTTTTTTACAATGTGAACTTTATTCATTTCTTTATTTAATTATTCAACCCTTGATAAAGATACAATATAATACTCATTGCCCTTAATATGATCATATAGTCTAATATGAACATTCTAATAAATTGCCATTTTATACATGTTGATCTTCCTCAAGAGATTATTTTCACCACTTGACAATATGAGCTCCCCACATCCATACACCCAGATTACAACAGAATACAGACCATCCACTTCACAACACATCACTGTAGACGCTAGGCCCTGACGGTGTGGTGCTGCGTTTTGAGGCCAAGAGATGAGAGGAGCCGAGTTTACGCGTTACTCGGAACCCTCGCCATAACAGGTCTGTTCCAGATCATCAGTCCGCATTTCTGCCCTAGTGTGTTGAGCGACGAGTCCCTGAACGCACCACAGATGAATTCAACAATCCTGTGGTTAACGCACCCCTCGACCCGCGCCCGTCAACCGTAAAGAGGCCAGAACCCTCGCTCCAGACAAACGCCAGACACTCGTTCTAAACCCCCCCCCCCCCCCCCCCCCATCCCAGGTTGACTGTTTGGTTAACTAGCTAACTCCAAGTTGTGTAGGTGAAGCCTGCCTACTAGACCCGCCTTGCCTGGCTGAGACCAACACCCCCCCCCCCATGTCTGAGAGCTATTTCACACCCTGTGACTTTCAACGTTGCCTTAAATGAAACCCGATAAGTACCCGAAAGACTCCGGGGACTTATCGAGACGCAGCCTTTTCACCAGAGCAAGCTGGAACGTCTTGCTGATTGGCTGGAAGGCATGCTGGACGTTGATCGCTACAGCTACGTTCCCCAGCTGGGGGGGGGGGGGCGTCAAGCCGTGCAGCGACGTGTCATTCGCGACCGCAGTGGCAAAGGTCAGGCTCCTTTCCAGCTACACTACACGGACAAGTGTTCAGGGTCGACTGCGGTGAATACACAGTCTGTAGTGTTGGCAGATCGTTTTTTTTCCTGGCTATTTTACCCGCACTTAGGATTCTCGACTATTCGACCAGATCAGAGAATCGACAACAAGCCCAAACTACAGAACTTGCTGAGAAGCTGCCTGTAGATTCGATATATATACTGTATATACACGCATTTACAACTGAAAGGGCAGGAGTCGGATCGATATAGAGCCTTGCCTTTGTGTTTTTTGTTTTGTTTATTACTCCTGATTTTGTCAAGAACACATTGAGATCGATCAGCTGAGCTGCGCATTGCTTATCGCAAAAAAAAACAAAGTCGACCAGTCGTTTTTTCTTTTTCTTCTTAAGGAAAACAACACTTTTGCATACCCATTCCTATACAACGAGTGAAGGTGCACGACATACATTGTGATTATAGTGCCTTGTTTTCGACAGATCTGTCTGCATACATCTGTACAGGTCTTCAACAATGTCGAGGTGAACACACAAATGCATACGTACAGTCCACAATGTACAATCAGATGTGCTACCCAAACGACTATTTTGTTCATCGTGTCATTTTCAACATTTTATTTGGTATGTTCTGTATTTGTGTACACCAAGTTCAAGTATATATATAAACCGTATATGCACTCTATTCATTTTTCTTTCACGTAAAAAAAAGAAAAATTGCCGTATTTACTTAACCCTTATTACGCCTTCAAGTTTTGCTCTCTGATGGTGGTTATGACGGAAGATTCTAGTCAAAAACATCACTGACGCTGAACAGGAGCGAAGCAGAAAGGGTGTATCGAAATGGGACCGCACAGATGACGAGGAAGATTCCGGAAAACCCCCCCTCCTATTTGTTCTTTGGAACACGTCGACGAGAAAACGGGTGATTCTAACGTAGCTGTGCGTCCGAAGGGCTGTAATGTCATGCGTCTTGTGTCACGCAAGTGTCCCCCCGCCCCCCACCCACCCTCCCTCCCTCCCCGTAGCGCGTGTTCCCCACCTGCCCCCCACCTGCCCCCCCCCCCGTCAGTCCACGTACATGGGGGACATGGGGGAGGTGGGGATCATGTCCAGGATGCGGCACACGTAGCTGGCCACGTCGACGTTGCGCTCCTCGTACATCAGGATGAAGGGGTGTTTCTGGGGGGGAGACAGAGATGGGACAGTCCTTGAGACTACTAATAAAACCAAAAACACATCAAATCATGTTATCCCATAGGGTATCCCCCCCTGACCCCTGACATACAGTAGGTAACCATTTTGAAGCTTATATCCTAAGCAACACACTAAAAGGGGGAGACTTGAACAGGTATCCTTCAGGCCGCTGAGCTAGTCTTTCTCATCAAGCTTTGGCAGCACCGGTGGTTCAGTGGTAGGATTCTTGCCTACCATGTGCAGAAGGCCTGGGTTTCATTCCCGGTGGGGGTTCGAATCCCGGCCAATGCATTGAATGTGTGCGCCTGTGAAATTTCCCCATTAGGGGACTAATAAGGGATCATTTCTTTCTTTGGATACCATTTGGCTAAGCGTTTCAGATTAAATCAAAATATCCACGAAAAACCCGCATGGTCAAAACACTGTTTGTTGTATTTATTTACATCCCACTTGGATGCCCCAAGTCTAGTCCAAATAGCAGGTTCTAAACCCACGGTTTCAACAGGGAGTGGGGCTGTATTAGAAATTGCAAAAGCAAAGCTCAACACTTACCAACAGCTCCTTGTACTTGGGTCTTTTGGACTCGTCCTTCGTAAGGCTGCAAAGACGAGGAGGAGAAAGGAAAGCTAGTTAGCGGTCAGCGGAGCGCGGGTTTGAACCAGTGAGAAGGCAAAACTGTCCTTCCAGTTCTCCACCACACGGTGGCAGCACCCGACCCCCCATTAAATTAGGTAAACGAGGCGTTCTTAAGAAACTGGACTTACATTTACATTTATTCATTTAGCAGACGCTTTTATCCAAAGTGACTTACAGTCAGTACAGGGACATTCTCCCTGAGGCAAGTAGGGTGAAGTGCCTTGCCCAAGGACACAACGTCATATAGCTACAGCGGGGGCTCGATCTCACAACCTTCCGATCATGAGGCCAACGCCTTAACCGTTGAGCCATCTGACACCCCCCCCCCATCTGACGACTTGTGAAACCACAGTCAAAAGAAAGACAGACCTTAACCTGAACTAAAATGGCCGAAGGGGTCGGCTGCTGCGTGCACGCTCACCATAAGTTGACAAAGTTGATGAACTTGGGGGAGAACTGGCGATCTTCAGAGTTGCAGAGCTGAGGAGGTTCTCCTTTCACCACCTGGGTGAGCTGGTCGAACACGCTGTTCCACTTGGGGTAGGGGAACCTGCCTGTGGCCAGCTCATACTGCGCACACACAGAAGGACACACACACACACAGGACAAACACAGAACACGGGAATGTTGGAAAGATGCTCTTGGAATAAACACCCCCCCCCCCCCCCCCCCCCCCGGAGAGAAAACAGGAACACTCCAGAGTTGCTGTAGTCTGGTTCAACCAGACAGCTGCCGTTCCCATGCCGACACATGCTCAGGTGTCATGTGACTAGTTACCAAGGTGATTCCCAAACTCCACACGTCTGAGCGCACGTCGTATCCTTGTCTGGAAGCGCTGGGGTCTATCCTCTCAGGCTGGAAAACACGCACAAACACACGCACAAACACACGCACAAACGCGTCACCTCAAGATACCCTGTTTATCGACTGCTCTGTTTGAAAGGCCATTACGAATGGCGCACTGTGCCACCCTGTGTTTATTGGAGTGGGGAGTCATGTGGCTCAGCGGGTTAAGGCGTTGGGCTAGTGATCGGAAGGTTGCGAGTTTGATTCCCGGCTATGGCTACATGATGCTGTGTCCTTGGGCAAGGCACCTCACTCTACTTGCCTCAGGGGGAATGTCCCTGTACTTGATGTAAGTCGCTTTGGATAAAAGCGTCCGCTAAATGTAAAATGGAAATATTGGCATGTTGTGTGTGTGTGTGTGGGGGGTTCTGTCTACGCATCAGAGGGGTTCGACTGTGTGATGCTGTGCATATGTAGTGTAGTGCTGTATACATGGCGATGGTTCTGTGTGTTATGGTGTCACTTACCGCCATGTAAGGTCGACAGCCTGCGTCTCTGGTCTTGGCTATGGAGTCAACCAGTTGACCGCTGATGCCAAAGTCGCACAGTTTGATGTTGCCTCTACGGTCCATGAGAATGTTGGAAGGTTTGATGTCTGGAGACAAAGGGGGGGAGAACGGCTGAGGTAAACTTGTGGGGGAACGATTAGTTAGAGGTGACAGTGGGGTGTAAATATTGGTGTTTAGAGTGATATGTTGGAGGGAGGGTTAAAAGAATCGGGGGCGTGCCCCCATTTTTGGATGGAGTGAAGGTTTTGTCGTACCTCTGTGAATTATTTTCAAGTTTTCCTTCAAGTGGTTCAGTGCTTTAACCGTCTGATGGGACGAAACGAAAATGGACGAGAACGGCATTAGGAAACAGCTGACGCGTTCATTTAGCGTGCTTAAGATGAGGAGAAACGATGACGAAGCGGAAGTTATACTCACTGCTAATGTGATTTTGCCTAATATTTCCTCTGGAATGACGTCATCTAATGCACAATATACATATTTGTAGAATTTGTCAAATGAGGTAGACATTAGTTCCATACATATCCAGCAATCCCCCTGAAAAGTAGAGACACAGGCATCAGGAGAGAGAACAGAAAAGGATGACTGAGGAGGCGCTGACATGACTGTAGGTGTGTGACCCCGGTGTTAATGGGAGTGTCGTTACGCAAGTGTCACGCCGGTGTCCTTGAGTGTGGAGAAAGGCGCCATCCAAATAAAATTTATTATTATTATTATTATTATTATTATTATTAATGAGGAGGGGGGGGGGGGTGGAAGGGGCAGGAAGGGGGAGTGGGGAGTGAGAGAGGGGTCCAGGGGCGGGCAAAGAGGGGAGTGAGCGAGGGGTCCTGGGTGGGCAGGGAGGGAGAGAAGGAGAGAGGGGAGCGAGCAAGGGGTCTGGTGGCAGATGGGGAGGGGGAGAGGGAAGCGAGCGAGCGAGCCAGGGGTCCGGGCAGGGAGGGGGAGAGGGGGTCGAGCGGAGCCTCACCTCTCTGAAGAGTGCGCCGTAGAACTGGACGATGTAGACACAGTCGCTGCTTCTCATCACCACGTCCAGGTCCATCAACAGCTGCTTCTGCTCCTTCTCATCCACCGTGGAGCGGATCCTCTGAGACGCACATCACACACACGCACAACACACACACACAGACGCACACAAAGAAACACGCGTAAAAAACGAGGGATTTCACAGTACGACCACCCGGATGAACGCAATCCTAACGTGAACCTCCGGTTTCTAGCGCTGAGGAAACGGCACCTCTAGAAAAGGTGGAACCACAGCTACCAGACCAGCTACCCAGCCAGGCTGGGATCAGAACAGCAGGATCAGGGAGGGCCCCCAGGCGGTCACCTTGACGGCCATGATCTGCCCGCTGGGCTTGTGGACCATCTTGTTGACGGAGCCGTAGGCCCCGCGGCCGATCTCCCCCAGGTCTCTCAGGTCCTCGGCCGTGAAGTCGCAGTGTTGCTCCGGAGAGATCTTCAGCTTGCCTGACGACTCGATGCTGTGGGTCCGCAGACGCTCTCTGGACGAGGAAGGGAGGGAAGGGAGGAGAAAGATTGTAAAAAAGGAGGAGGAGGATGATAAACAATAGAAAGGGGAGTGATTTAGAGAAGGAGGGGGATACAGATAGACAGATCGGAGGGAGTGAAAAAGAGGGAGAGAGTTTAGGACAGAAGCAGGAGCGTATTCATTATACATTTATGTGACTGTTTAATTATTAATGCACCATTCCTGTACCCTCTGTCCAAAACAGGCGGGCAGAGGGAGAGGAGACGCTGAAAACGCTGACTTGTCAAGAGGACCAATAACCGAATCGAGCAGGGAAACCCAAAGCCTGGCTCAAATAAACATCCCACACAGTAAACAGCTAAGTATCCTCTTAAAACAGAACCAGGGAAACAGCAGTATCGTCTTTCTGTGTTGAACTGAGCTCTCACACGCACGCAACCTTACTTACATGTGTGGGTTCTGGAAGGAGGGGGCCGGGGGATGGAGGGGGAGTCTGGTGGCTGGCTTCACGGGGGGGTTGGCGAAGTTCAGCTTGAGGGCCTTGCGTTTGCCTGGTAAGGGGGTGGAAAGGAGAGAAACACGCACATTCCCACAGCACACCTGCGTCAGAAAAGCAGCTTACATAAACACTAGTGAGCTGATAGGGCAGGTGGCAGGAGAGGGGACTAGCAAGGGGGTGTAAACAAACCATGGCTTGAAATGAATGATGTTCAGGTTCTCTCTAGAACCGAGAAAGCCTCTTACCTGCATGGCATGGCTAAGAGTGTGAATGGCACTTACGCTACATTAAACATCAGATGGGGCATCAGATAGCTCAACGGTTAAGGCGTTGGCCTCATGATTGGAAGGTTGTGAGATCGAGCCCCGGCTGTGGCTATATGACTTTGTATCCTTGGGCAAGGCACTTCACCCTACTTTCCTCAGGGAGAATGTCCCTGTACTTACTGTAAGTCGCTTTGGATGAAAGCGTCAGCTAAATGAATAAATGTAAACATACCAAACCTAGCAAGTTATACAGCAACCAGTCTAATGTACTACGGTCTACAAGTAGGCTGAGAAAAAAATGGACATGCTCAAGGGAAAATGGACGATAATCCAGGTTATTCTTCCTCTCACATTGACAAAAGAGGACTTTTAATAAAAGGTACAGAAATCACGCCCAAGATGCGTTTTCAACCCAAGCAAAGAGCCCAGTAGTGAATAGATAGCCAATGTCTGGGAAATCAAATTCCCAAAGAGCGGATTTCATTCGTCGACAGGACATTCGCTGACAGTTAGCATGCGTCTCCATACATGGAGCAGAGAGAGAGAGAGACAGAGAGAGAGAAGAACCGGGAACCCCTTGTACCAGATTTGTGTGTTGACAGACCGATTGGTGCAGTTCAGAAACTGGAGAATTTCCTTTTCCGCATGGCAAAGAGACTTCACGCCATCACGCCATCACACCGCCAGTGTTCTGGAGGAACGAGCTTTAACGCCGTTCCTTTTACGAGAGCCCGTCTATGGAACGCCCGGGATCGATGTTGCGTTTACGCTTGAAATTGCGAAAACGATAACAGAAAGCCAAAGTAGATGGTGAAGCCAACATGAAAGTGTCAAGTCATCTTTGACATTAGGCCACAATTAGAGGTCCCCCCTTAAACCTTTACACATCAGAGCCAACCAAGCCCCAGAAACCTTATGTGTGTGTGTCCCCTCGTATTAGTGGACACTGGACAGCAGTGACAGTTGATAGACTCCCCCCCCCCCACCTCTACCAGAGCATCACACAAGGGCCGTATCTCAATAGTGTACAGTGGCCTCCTCCCTCGCCAGCAGAAAGGCCAGAACCTTCAAACAAGAACAGATTCCTCCCTTGCGCCGTGTTTCGATGTTATGGGATGGTCAAGGAAAGGAGAGGAGGCCATTTTAGACTAGTGGGATGCGCGCGCAGAAAGAGAAGGGTTGGTGTGCTTGTGCGAGGTACCTAATGCTTACTTTGGGTCACTCCAGACAGGCTTATCTGAAACCCTGAAGTAAAGAAAAACACATTTTACTTCAATTTGTCCCGCTTTGGGGCTTTTGTGTTGGACCGGCCAGTTCTCGAGTCACCGGATGGTTTAGAGATTGAGCAAGTTATCCAATTGCTACACAAAATTACTACATTGTGTTTATTACGCTAACGTCCTATGCTTACTGAGTATCCTACAGTATAATCTGATAAACTGTGTTATTCCAAGATTATGAACATCAAACTGCAAAAGGACAAACTTATCATCTCGGTATCTTTTGAAAACAGATTCAAGCGAGGAATACATATAGGCGTGCCAACCAAGCACTCCAGGCTAAGTTAAAGCTTGTCACGATGGGGCATAACAAGACTCCAACAACAATTTCAGCTCATTTGCTTTTAAGGTTTGTCAGGGCCTGTTAACGCAGACAGGCCAACGTGTTCCAGCAGATCTGAAATAACACAATCATACAATTACACAATACACCCACCTAGACCAACCTACAAGCCCTTGGGGGCAAAATCATCTATAGTCAACTAGGATGTGGATGTCATGCATGTTGGATGAAAAAACAAACTTGGAAAAACAGAAATGGTGGGGTTGGTGACAGGGGGGGTGGGGAGGGTGGAGGGGGTGCAATTCTCAGCACACCAGTGTCTATGAGTACAGTAACACACGAACAACCTTAACCTTTTTGGAATAATAAGCAGGGGTACCTGTTTCATTTTGACATCTCCAGCAGGTGTTGGTCTCTGCAAGGGTTGGAAATCAAAACATTGGATGCTCGACATGTGCGACAAATGCAGCAATCTACACAACCTCAAAGCTGATCATGACTGCTAACCTCCTGCCAACCTCCAACTACTACAACAAATGTAAAAAATAAAATAATGTACTACCGAGCCAATAACGGCCTAACAACACACAGGAGTAAGAGCTTAGCCCCAGCTAATGTGACACTATGTCTATCAAATGAACCAGCTACACCCCGGGCCTTAAAGATAGAGCTAATATAAGCTAACACTTCGATATCCAAACACAGGATCCATGTTGATAAATGCATTAACCGGTTCAACATGCATTACGGCCGGTTTGGAGAGTAAAAACTGTTTCCAAAACAGTTTAGGCCCTTTCGGTATTTGCAACGGCCAAGGCTGAAACATCGACTGATGATGGAAATGCAACGATCGCAGAGAGTTAAATGAACAATTTCCAAAAGTGCTATTATTGTATGCACGTATGTATGTTGTATGATGTATGTATATTATTGTATGCACGCAAAAACCCTCTTTCTAATGTGAACATAACAGTCCAACTGCGATCATGCCTCCCATGCTAGCCTTGCTAGCTGTTCCAAGGGAAGGAGAGACATCCACTGGAAAAAGACCCCCCAAAGACCCCCCAAAACAACAACGAAGCTGTCCAATTCTGACCTTGCATGCTGCTGACGGTTGTCAGGTGTGGAGGAAGAGGGTGTTGAGGAAGAGGGTGGTGGTGCGATGCGGATCCTGCTGTGTTGCTGGAGGTTGTG
This sequence comes from Neosalanx taihuensis, assembly GCA_030340665.1. Lineage (NCBI taxonomy): Eukaryota > Metazoa > Chordata > Actinopteri > Osmeriformes > Salangidae > Neosalanx > Neosalanx taihuensis. The sequence goes on along the minus strand of CM059303.1, from coordinate 10,120,622 downwards.
GAGTTGCTGTTGGGACTGGGAGTCGCCATTGTTGTGTTGGGGGAGTCCGGCAGCGCTCAGGCTGCAATGCAGAGAGACGAGCAAACTTCTCTCTCTCCTCTCGTCTCTCTCTCTCTCTCTCTCTCTCTCTCTCTCTCTCTCTCTCTCTCTCTCTCTCTCTCTTGTCTCTTCTCTCTCTCTCTTCTCTCACTCTCTCTTCTCTCTCTTCTCTCTTCTCTTTCCTCTTCTCTCTGTCTCTCTCTCCTCTGTCTCTCTCTTCTCTCTCTCTCTCCTCTGTCTGTCTGTCTGTCTGTCTGTCTCTCCTCTCTCTCTCTCTCTCTCTCTCTCTCTCTCTCTCTCTCTCTCTCTCTCTCCAAACGGGACACTGCGCCAGCCCAGCACCCACGCAGGTGCACCGACGCAGTTGCACCACACAGCCACGTCTGTGAACGCCCCGAGTCACAGAAGAAAGTACTCTTGGGTTTTTTAAGGTTAAGGGGCTAGTATTCAACTAAAATGTAAAGAGGTCCAGTTCGAGAAAATTACATGAAGCGAAGGTCCGGAAGATCATAATGTCTAACTTTGTGTGATATATATTTAAGTGGCCTAGTACTTTTATGAACATCTGCATCTAATCTATACCTGCATTGTAAATCAAATGATTTCAGGACAATATTTATTTACTATAATATTATATTAATTTAAGCTATGTAACTTAACAATTATATTTGCTTATATTCAACTCCCCCACTTTTTGGGGATAATCGAGCTCTAGCTTGTCCTGCCAGGATTTTAAACCTGGGCTTAAATGGAGTCAGGGCCATTCTCATACACATGTGGAGGTGCTCATTGGTGAGCCTTGAATTATATTTTGTTTTGATAATGTTCATTGTGGAGGATGCTGCCTCACAGTTGTGTGTAGTGCCTAACATGGTCAAGAGGTATAGGGCTACTTTCCTCAGACCTTGGAAAGCTGTCTCAGGGACCATTTGAAGCCAGAAAGTACAAGAGTCAGTTCATACTAACTGCTCTTTCAGGGCTACATCTACTTGGAGATCAACCAATTGAATTTGGAGAAGCCTAACATTTACCCATTTAATAGTAGTATGAACAGAAAGGAGTCTGTGCATTCTGAATTAAATGCCCTATTTTCGCTGTCCACTTTTCTTTTTTGAGAGCCATTTTCCTCATATCTTTCTCTCCCTTTCTGTCTCGCTCCTCCGTGTCTCTCCCGTGGTTTATGTTTATTTTCTTTCTATCGTAGTTTTGTGTCTCGACGATAACTTTCATCTAAGTGCGCTGCATCTTCTCAATGTCTACCGCCTGGAATACACAGTTTTAACTGGCTGAGTGGAATCACGTGGGATGGCTTAACTCGTATGCGATTGGCCTGTGCGTTTTCCCATCCTCAAACCGACTACGGTAAAGACGATAAAAGCTGCGCCGGTTGAAATAGAAGCGCTCCGTCCGATTTTAAATCGTAACCCTCTGTTTGGGCTGTAGGTCCGGGTCCGTATGAGACAGCTTCTGGGTCCGGACCCGGACCGCGGTCCGCCAGTAAGTGACCTCTGGGCTAGACCATAGACCATTGACGGGTTACATTTTGTTGGTGGTTGTACCTGTTATTATATAGGGCAAAAAAATAATAATAAAAAACTGCCTCAAAAAGCATTATTGTCTGTTGTTTCATAGTTTCTCGTCACATATCAAGCATAGCGCAGCCCACATGTACAGTATGTGCCTATGTATGTAACTATGTTTCAGTGATATAAGAAGACAGGAAAATGCCGTGTTTTTAATATGACATTATTTGAGGAAGATTCACATCTAGAAATCTAACTTTTATTCACGTTGTCTCTGCTTTTGTATTATGGTATTATGGAATTCTATCGTGGAATTTTGAGAGCAGAATGTTGTGTCACAATAGAAACAGACAGCACTTGTTCAGCACTTCAGCAATTCACATCATATGCGACTTTGAAGAAGAAAAGGTAGGATGCTCACATAGTTCAAGTTAAATATACTCTATTCCTTCTGTATCAGTTAAGAAAGCAATTTCATCAACTGTAAAATGGAAGTGACAATTTGATTAATATGTAACGCTAAAATATTGCCAAACATATAAAGAAATGTTCACAGCAGAGAAGGTTAAAACTAATCACTTGTTATTAATTTAAGTGTATGTCTGTTTTTTGGCTGGTAGCAAATGAAAGAAACAATGGAAAAAAATATACTTCAGATTATTACCGGCATCGCCAATAAGATCTACATGAAGACTAGCCTTCTTGAATTGGATCTTAATGAAGGGATGAAGACTGCACTCCTGAGTGAGATCAAGGAGCTGCAGAAAGTCCTGGAGGAGACAAAAACCGTGAGCTTGAGAATCAGAAAGAATCAAAAAAGTGTTTTGTATTCCGGTTCTAGTAAGATGTTTTTTGCTCGTTGGACAACTTGTTCATCCTGGATTTTAAATAGTCCAATCTTCTGATTTGATTTTTCATATGTAGATGGTCCTACCAGCACCTCGAGAGGCACCTGGCTGCAGTCCACCACCGGCGGTGCGCTGCCTCGCGGTGGTGCCTGCAACGCTCCTGCCTCACGGTAGTGGACTGCAGCCAGGTACTCTGGCACCGCAGGTGTCCCGAAAAAAAGTGGTGAGTTTTGCAGAAGGACCCAGAGTATGTTCAGTACGGTTCAGACAATCTAATCTCCACGCTAATATTATGACCCTATGAGAGTCTTGTGTGATGTGTTCAACTATATCTTTACCAAAACAGCTTATGTATCTACTTTACTGAATAGTTGAATTGTGTTGTGTTTGTTACAGATTAAGGTGTCCGCTATAAGCTCTGGCGCCGGCAGATCCTTGGTGAGCATATAGACTGAAAGAGGTAGTACCTGTAGTAAACACTGGACATGACTATAACCTGATTATTCATGCATGCTACAAACAGTTCTTGCGCAAGCCATGTCGGGGCCCTAACCTGGGGGAGGCTGAGGCAGGCCTGGACCCCTCCCTGAGGGAGGCAGACCTCAGCCTCTCCCTGGGGGAGGCTGAGACTGGCCTCGTCCTCACCCTGGAGAAGGCTGGCCTGGACCCCTCCCTGAGGAAGGCTGACCTCAACCCCTTCCTGGGGGAGCTGCCGAAAGGCTTACAAGAGGATACCACGGTGAGCTTGAGAATCAGAAAGAATTAGAAACGTGTTTCGTATTTTTGGTTCTAGTCAAATGTTTTTTGCTCATTGGACAACTTGCTCATCTTGGATTTTAAATAGTCCAATCTTTTGACTTGCTTTTTTATATTTAGCTGGTCGTAACAGCGGTCCAAACTTTGACCCTGCCACGAATTCCTCTGGCACCGCAGGTGTCCCTGGAAATTGGTTCCAGGAAAAAAGTGGTGAGTTTTGCAGAAGGACCAGGAGTATGTTCAGTTACGGTGCAGACATTATACTCTACTTTATTGAATAGTTGAATTATGTTGTGTTTGTTACAGATTAAGGTGTCCTCCCTCAAAAACTCTGGCGTGGGCAGATCCTGGGTGAGCATATAGACTGAAAAAGGTTGTGCCTGTAGTAAACACTGGACATGACTAGACTAACCTGATTATTCTTGCATAATAATAGCCATTTGGGGGCCCTAACCTGGTGGAGGCTGGCTCCCAAAACGAAGCCATTGATGTCACACTCACGTTGAGAACATTACATCATGCTTTTATTTCTCATCAGACTGAATGATACTATTCCAAATGTGTTATTCATGTACTAACGTCAGGAAGTTGATTTCATTGCTCTACAGTATAGTTTATGGTCTCACCTGCTTTGTATTGTCTATTCATAGAGCAGTGAGATCCCTGCCGACCTATGCAGTGGGGTGGAGGAGGAAAGCTGCAGTGGTGAGCATCTTCTCAGCTAGCAGGAAGCTACATGCACAAGTTCTACTACATACACACTTCTCAGATACCAGGTTGCTGGGTGGAGAACACGCAGATACAATGTTAACGCCTGTTTTCTTCCTCAGCGGGCGGAAAACTGTACAGAGGATAGGAGAAGGATTCCTCGGTCGCGTGCTGCTGCTGGGTCTCCTCAGCAGAAGACTAGATACGTTTATCTAGTTTATGGTCACAAAATAAAACATTTTTTTGCTGACAATTTTGTGATTAACTTTAAACTTAGGGATTAGGGTGTTTATCAGTTCATGTGATCCAATATTATTGAGCAGTGATGAAAGATGATGCAATCTGACAAGTTTTACAGTCCAGCTAAAGATATTCCTCTGACCATATTACGTAGCCAAAAAGAGAAATTAAGAGAAAGGGTAAAACAGAATTAGATAGGATTTCCAATCTCTGATTGGAACTAGGGAGGGGACAGGGAATGGGCCAGCCTGATCTTACCCTGTATTTCTTATTTTATTTTAACCTGTTCCTGAGTGCTGTACTGTACCCTGCCGCTGTTGCAAACTGCAATCTCCCCAGTGCGGGACAAATAAAGGATTATCTTAAGTAGTCACTGTAACACGGTGCAATGCATTTGAGAAAAGTGTGCATTTATTGAAATTAATTATCTCATGAATAAATGTGTTCATCAATAAATATTTAATGGACCATCCATAGAACATACAGAGCAACATTCACTCATGTCTTCTTCATGAAGCATTCATAGCAGATTGCTAAACCAAATTCCCCCCAAAATCATCATAAATATAGAATTATTTTCAATTTAATTCATACTTAAACGCTTTATTTAATTCAGATTCAGATTACTTTATTGATCCCGAGGGAAACTCCTTCGTATCAACGGCACAGTTACTAATATTGATTTTTCAGACAAATGTTATTTCACTGTCCACAGCATGGATATGTGCTTTGAGGTATTTAAGGCACGTATAATGTCTTCTTTTGGTACGAAGCATACACTAACTTGCACAAGTCATTCCTTGAGTGCATCATGGGAACAGTAGTTCTCTATCAGAAATCCTCCCACATCCCTTTAGGATCATTCTATCCGGATAAACCGAGACCGTTCCGAAAGCATTTCCATCCGGGGGGGTCTCAATGACCCCCTCCAGAGTCAGGTAATGCACGCCTGTCTGGGAGTCTCTATGGTAACCGCCTTCGTGGTCGTGTCCTGCCATAAAGCAGACCACGCTGCTGTGAGAACGCAGGACGGACAGCAGGTGGTCGTAGTTCCAGGCCAGGCAGATTGGGTCGGTAGAGTCAGGGTGCACAGGGAGGTGGCCTGGGAAGACAGCAACAGTCGATAGGTCAGATGGGGTTCATTTGATCTAGTGGTTCATGTTCTGAATACTGAGACCCCTCTCCAAATAAGTGAATAAATACTACTTCAGAGCGGGTGTCACCAATCTTGGTCCTAAAGGGCCCCGGTTCTGGCAGTGGCCCTCGAGAACGAGGATTGGTGATCCTTGTTTTACAGTATTGGCATCTGCCTATTGCAATGGTGTCAAACTCGAGTCCTTGAGGAGCACTGTCCTGACAAGTTTTAGATTTTTCCCCACTCCAGCACACCTGATTCTAATGCATGGGTCGTTATAGAACTCAGTGGAGGTGTGCTGGAGCAGGACAACATCTAAAACTGTCAAAACAGTGGCCCTTGAAGATTGGAGTGTGACAGTCTTGGCCAGGCCTATTAGATTGGTTCGATCTCGAGTCCTCATCCTGTACCTGCAGCAGGTTGCTAAACACTTCTACCTCTCGAAGATAAATATGTTTAAGACTCGTGAGATATGTTTTCTAGGACCGTACGAAACACAGGATCTTCGGTTTGTTAGCATGCTAATTTGTGGAGATATTTTTTCACATGTGACCGTACAAAAGAAACCTTGATGTAACTTACTAAGGATCGTAACTCTCTCTTGGGCCTCGTCAGCTTGTGTCAGAACTCCTTCCAGCCAATCAAGCTGCTCCTTACTGAATCCCCCGTTGAACTTCACAAACCTCTGCTCGAGTCCATGAGGGGCTGAAAAGATGGAAGGATGAAAGTCAATTTAGTCATAGCCCCATGCAGTCTGGTTCAAAAGTAGTGAGAGGCGTGCGCCCCTGCAACCTGGTAACTTTACCTGGAGGGTGGTTAAGGTCCTCATTGCTGTTGTGCTCCCTTAAAAGTGTCATTGCCTGCTGATATTGGGAACTTGACTCCTCTCTCCCCAGCAGGCTCACGTCGTAGGCATCGAGAAGGACAAATCGGAAGCCGGGGACTGGACTGAAGTGGTAGGCGTAAATGTCATTCGTGGGGGCCCGCCCTCCCCTGTCAGAAGGTGGCATACTGTTCAGGGTGGAGCGCAGGAGAGACTCTCTGCTGAAATTATAAAACTCGTGATTGCCCCAAACGTGATGCACACTCACTGGACAAGACTCGAACTCTTTCATGACCGTTTCCAGCGCTCGATGCGACGCGTCGTACTTCTTGTTGAATCCGTCGATGATGTCTCCGAGCTGGAGGATGAATCTGGGTCGGACGGGCGCCGTCCCCCAGCTTTCGAGGGCGTTGCGAAGGAGCCGAATGCTGCTTCTGTAATATCGTTTCCGTGTGCGTTTGAAATTGGATCCGTCCTCGATGTCGGCGTATTGGACGTCAGCGATCACGCCGAATGTAAAGAGCGGTTGCGAGCAGCCTTCCATTCCGATCATACGTTCATTAGACCCAATCCTGCTTTGGATCCACTTGGTGAAGTTGACGTTACGACAGCAGCCAGCCAAGTAACCGGCCAATGTCCGAACATGTGATATCCCGGCCAGACCGCACGTGATCTATTCGCCTTATCTTAAGTAACAATTCGTTTGCTTTTCAAATGCGTTCATGTTTTCTGCCGAATAGGGCTGGATACTTTTGTTACAGTCTACCATTGTCAACCACCGCGAATGTTACATGTTCACCCACTGTAAGCACATTCACGAAGGTCCTGCCGTCGCACTGCGCAGAATCCTGCGCCATCGTCATGGCTGCATTGCAGCTGACTGCACAGTATGCTGTGTTGCTGTATTGCGTGTATGTGCACGCATTATCGAACCGATGGCTTTCCAACGTAGCCCCCCCCCTCCCCCAAGTAACCTTTAAAATAAGTGTTGTCCACTGAAGTCCCATCCGTGTTATCCTTAAACCTCCTGTTGTGTTCGTTTGCTCGTTTTGTTCGACTTTGGTCAAAAGTGACCGCCTCATTATAGCTGATTATAATTCCATAATAATACATATATTATCAACTAATGTAAGTTCTTGTTAATATTACAAGTTTTAAACTTCTGTTTGCCCTTGATGGTCTCTACTAGGCCTCATTGACCTAAGCAAATGCAACTCGTTTTTGAGTGAAAACAGCAAAATTATGGATGATTTTGAGTATAACAAATATCCAGATTTACATTTTTACATTTATTCATTTAGCAGACGCTTTTATCCAAAGCGACTTACAAGAGAGAGCTTTTACAAAGAGCATCCGTCATTGAGCATGGCAACGTGATAGACCCCGAACAGTGGTTTTTTTAGATCGTGAATCATACATCATGAGAACCAATAAGTGCCAAGGGAAGAACTATAAATGCATAACACAACGATTGTGAACATAAAGCAAGAGATACAACAAACAACACTGGCAAGTCACCATATGGGGACCAACAAATAGTTCTAAAGCACATTAGATTATGTGAAGTGCCATACTATTCCTAAGTATGGCTAAGTATGGACTAAGTATACCCTGTGTAAACAAAGTAATGGAATCTCATGGCATTCAGAATGAATTCACTACATTTTTTGAGAGAGAAAACATGTAAATCGGTCACTTTTGACCGGAACACAACAGGAGGGTTAACCCAGGGGTAGGCAATCCTGGTCCTCGAGGGCCACTGTCCTGAAGGTTTTATATCTTTCCCTCCTCTAGCACCCCTGATTAGAATTATCAGGCTTCCACAGAGCTTGATAACGACCTGCTCATTTGAATCAGGTGTGCTAGAACAGGGAAACATCTAAAACCTTCAGGACAGCAGCCCTCAAGGACCAAGATTGCCCACCCCTGCCTTAACCTCTTGTTGTTGTGGGGGGAAAGGTGTAGATCCTAAGCCTAAAGGACACCCATGAGTTAATGCAATATTTACACCAGTGTTTGTTTACTGTGGTCAAATTCCACTATGAGCCCTGCTTAGCAGCACTTTATTTAGTCAACGTGAACTTGATGTGACATTAACGCATAAGCCAAGAGATTTTACCATCTGTCGCTATAGCTTTGACATTTATTTGACTATCAATCGGCTTTGCCTATTTTCCTCTTTAACACACCTACACCTTTCTCTCTCTGTCTCTCATGCACACACACCTTTATCTCTCACACTCACGCGCACACACACCTTTCTATCTCACACACACCCACACCTCTCTCTCTCACACACACACACGCACACGCACGCACACACACACACACACACACACACACACACACACACACACACACACACACACACACACACACACACAGACCCCTTTCTATCTCACACACACCCAAACCCCTCTCTCTCTCACACACACACACACACACACACACACACACACACACACACACACACACACACACACACACACAAACACACACACACAGGCTAGGTCACTCATGTTGTCTTCCACAGCGTGACACTCTTGCCTGTCAGTCTAAGTGGTGACCTCACCTTCCACCCCCTCAGTTAAGCCCCATCGGTCTCTCAGTCACCTTGGGGCGACATGAGCCGTGGGTTCACTTCATGCTTGTTTTAAGATTGATCTCTTCACTTACCAGCCCATGAACCCCTCTGCCTGCCCTCATCCTTCCTGTACCAGACACACTGGTAGAGAACTGAGGAGTTAAAAAACCTACTGGCCTCTGTCATTGACGGAGCGCAGTGTAACAGAAGTGATAAAAGACACCAACTGATTAAAAAAAAAAAACTACTAGATACAAAATACTCTTTCAGTGATTTTGTTCATTAAAGAATCCGAAACCGAATTTGTTTAATTTGCCATGCAAGTTACACAAACCTAGAATTTCCTGTGACAGGATGGAGCAAACCAAGAACATACAGTATATTAGGACTTAAATAAGATAAGGAGCCTGGTGTAATTTCCAATGTAAATGGAAAGGGCCATTTAAAGATATGTATTTCCATCAACAAAAACGACGTCAACAGTGGAAAAAGCTGCATGAAACGGTCGAAAAAGCGCATGAAAAAAAAGAAAACGTCCTTCGCATTTTCTCCGTCGCTTGCAAGTGTCCTTCCAGGCCCGTTGGGGAAGATGCTAGCTCTGGTATTCCTCTAAGAAGCTGCCCTTCTGCCACGCCCCAGAGCTCTGTAGTCTCTCTAATCTCCAGAGCCCACGCCTCAGGGAATGTCTATTGATGGAGGAGCCAGCTATGCTTTTATTTAGAAGTGCCATGACAGCTCCATCACAAGATCCACAGGTGCATCAGGAGTTGAGTTAGTCCGCTAAGCTTCCGAAGCCCTGGCTGACATTTGGAGATTCCAACCTTGTTAGAAAAAAGATTAACAATGTACAGTTTTGAGATGTGATATCAAATGCTTCACCTATTAGAAGATACCAAATGAATGATAAAAAAAACTTTTGAGTGAACAAATAATCTAATCTTATTGGATTGTGAAATGCAAATTAGGACTAAATTATTATATTTACCATTGATTAAGATGCATATAAGAACAACTGGTGTGGATCTCGACACAACATGTAAGTAATGTTGCAGAGTAAAACAGCTAAAATTAATATTTTAAGTAACACGTATACAGTAAAAAGACTGAGATATTCACAGAGCCATGAGTGATGGATGTGATGTTTTTGAACGGTGTGGCCCTCATGCTTCATGTCAGAGGTTCTCCACCAATGGGGCCAACCTGGGAGAAGAAAAATGGAGGCAGAAGTTCAGGAGGGAGAAACTGTCAAGGAAGGAGGAATGGATCTTTACAGGTGGGGGTGTTGTGAGGGAAGGCATTTTTTGTTTTTCAAAACAAAAACAGGCAATTTCCTGTTTTTCTTGTGCAAGAAAAATCCTTATTCTATCGTTTATATATGGTTATTTTATTTCATTCATTCAGATTGTTTATTTTTATTGTTAGTTTCCAAGTTTTACATTTAAGATTCGTATAGGTTTATTTTTTGCACCATGCCACCACACTGCATTCCGTGTTTAAGCAAATTGACATGGCAAATAAAACGAATTCTGACTAAATGGGTCCTGAACTAAAGGGTTTGAGAAGCGCTGTAGTCTGTGTGCCCCTGCCTCATGAGAGAGCCTGAGAGATCCCAGAAGCAGAGGTTACTCTCCTCGCCCCCGAGGTCCTCTGATGCTCTCCTTGAGCTGCAGTTGTTCCCAGCCTGAGACTTCCCCTAATGCCGCATGCCGATCCCAACACCTTCTCACTCCACCCACATTCACAAGAAGCTTGGACCCAAATATAGGTGACTGTTCTGTTCTTGGGCAGAGCCAGGGTGAGGCCTATAAAAGAGGACCTCGCCATCCAACATCTTCCAACTGGCCCTGCCATTACGGAGAGCATCCCTGCTGCTGGTGAGTGAATGGTGTGGTACTGGGTTGTGCTCATCCCTTACCTTCTGATTAATGATTACAATCCAGTTATACGGAACATATGAAGGCTTTAAAACCATGTTGTTCTCTCAAAGGGACATCCTAGACCTCAAACAGTCAATCAACTGTTTCTGAAATCCAACGGAGAGGTGAGTATTTTGTAAATCATTCCTTGGTTCCTTCATTTTGTTTTTTGTTTTTACTGGATTATTGTTTAACGAACTTGATGTGATACCTGACCTCTGACCCCCTCCAAGTGCGCGTTTTGCCAACGATGAGCTCCGACGCTGAGATGTCAGTGTTTGGGGAGGCCGCCCCGTACCTGCGGAAGTCCGAACGGGAGAGGGCGGAGGCCCAGAACCGGCCCTTTGATGCCAAGACGGCCGTGTTTGTGGCTGAGCCGAAGGAGCTGTACGTGAAAGGCACCCTCCAAGTCAAAGAGGGAGGCAAAGCAACCGTAACAACTGAGGCGGGACTTGTGAGTACCTTTAGTGGGCCTTAATCACGGAATTCCCTTTTTAAAGGGAAGTTTAATCTTTTTTTAATGATTGTAAGTCACTATTAAAAGTGAACGGAGGCCCGCAAGCAGGCTGGGTTTCCTCAGTTATATTTACATTTATTCATTTAGCAGACACTTATCCAAAGCAACTAACAAGAGAGCTTTACAAAAGAGCATTGGTCACTAAGCATAGACCCCAAACATAGCAGGCTTATAGATTATGAAACATACATCATGAGAACTAATACTGTAAGTGCCAAGGGAAGAGATATAAGAGCTAATAGCCGAACAGATTACAAATATAAGGTGAGTCTCCGACGGACAGTGGTCTACCTAAGGGATGTGAACAATAAAGCAACGCGAACAATTAAGTTGCAGTTCACAATAATAGCTCTTTTAATCACGTACGATGGCATTTTTTATGTTCAGTCAAGGTGACGAGGTCCTGCTTTTGACGACTTCTGAAATTGTGTCTCTGACCCCAAATGCAGACGTTGACGGTGAATGAGGATCAAGTCCTCCCCATGAACCCCCCGAAGTTTGACAAGATTGAGGACATGGCCATGATGACCCACCTCAACGAGGCGTCTGTGCTGTACAACCTCAAAGAGCGCTATGCAGCCTGGATGATCTATGTGAGAGTCTTCTGTTTGACCGTTATTCCCTGTGTGTGCGTGTGTGTGTGTGTGTGTGTGTGTGTGTGTGAGAGTGACACTGAAATACACTAACTGGTTCCTAGATTGTTAGGTTCAGGTTGCTTATTTCTCTCCCTGTAGCAAGATTTGTTTTGTAGTGTTTTTTGAACTCTTACTTTACATGTCTTTGTAGTCACTGAGTTTAACTGTCGCTGTTCCAGACATATTCCGGGCTGTTCTGTGTGACTGTAAATCCCTACAAGTGGCTCCCAGTGTACAATCAGGAAGTGGTGGTGGCCTATAGGGGCAAGAAACGCATGGAGGCTCCGCCCCACATCTTCTCCATCTCTGACAACGCCTATCAGTTCATGCTCACCGGTAAACAAACATCTTCAAATTAATTTGGATGTCAACAGTATGATCACCTAATAGAAATGCCATATTACAATTACAATGTGTATTTTTCTGATACAGATCGAGAAAATCAGTCTATCCTGATCACGTAAGTACAGCAATGAATGAAAAGACAAGTATCATTTTGCACTTTGAGTCTACAAAACCTATAGAATGTCCTTTAATTGTGTCTTAGTGGAGAATCCGGGGCTGGAAAGACTGTCAATACCAAGCGTGTCATCCAGTATTTTGCGACAATCGCAGTATCTGGGGACAAGAAAAAAGATATTGCATCTTCTGGCAAAATAAAGGTAAGCTTGTTCCAAGTAAAGTGAGTGACCTGCCCCATGTTTGAAAATCACTGAAACTGTGAAAAAAAAGTTGAACTGCACTGATAACTGATTAATTGATGAACTGACTGCCTGACCAACCGATTAACCGTCTGAAAACGGACAAATGAGGTGATTGGTTGACTGATTCACTGACGTTTTAACTGACTGATTCAAACTAACAGAATGACTAAAATTAGACTAACAGGAAAAACTGACTGATATATCGATTGTTTCCACAAGGGGACGCTGGAGGACCAGATTATCTCAGCCAACCCTCTATTAGAGGCCTTTGGCAACGCCAAGACTGTCCGGAATGACAATTCCTCCCGCTTCGTGAGTTAGTAATTCAGAGATGCAGAGTCCCCCAAACATTCATTTAATCGACTTTCAAATGATTTAAAAATGAGAACATATTTTCTGCCCTCCTCAGGGCAAATTCATCCGAATCCACTTTGGGACCACAGGAAAACTGTCCTCTGCTGATATTGAGACTTGTAAGTTTTGCACTAGTGAAGTGGATCATGTTCTGTCTAGTTTCCCTCTACACATAATGCCAGTTCAGTTCGTCTGTGAACATAGATCTGCTGGAAAAATCCAGGGTGACGTTCCAACTGTCAGCCGAGAGGAGCTACCATGTTTTCTACCAGATCATGTCCAACAAGAAGCCTGATCTGATAGGTATTGCTGAGGAAACCCTTCGTTCATTTAGCTCCGCCCATCACATGATCCAAAAATAATACCGAAAACTGATTTTTGAATGTTGTGTACGGGCAGAGGCTCTCCTCATCACCACCAACCCCTACGACTTCCCCTTCGTCAGCCAGGGGGAGATCAGCGTGGCCAGCATTAACGACAGCGATGAGCTAATGGCCACCGATGTAAGCCTCTAAATATGCCCATCGCTTATGATAACATCTACACAGTTTGGTGTAGAATAATGGTCTTTGTTGCGCTGTCAGAGTGCAGTGGACACCTTGGGCTTCACTGCTGAGGAGAAGATTGGCATCTACAAGCTGACAGGTGCAGTGATGCATCATGGGAACATGAAGTTCAAGCAGAAGCAGCGCGAGGAGCAGGCGGAGCCTGACGGAACAGAGGGTAAACAAACAAACCCAGAATGAGCTGGAATCCAAACTCCTAACAGGAACTAACAGGAGAAAAACTGAATTACACAGTCGTAAACTGATCTGAAATCTGTGATTTTTTGGTTTCTCAGTGGCTGACAAAGCAGCTTATCTCATGGGGCTGAACTCTGCAGACTTGCTGAAGGCGCTCTGCTACCCCAGAGTGAAGGTGGGGAATGAGTATGTCACAAAGGGACAGACTGTTCAACAGGTATCCAATCCAGCTGATGTACATCCTTACATCCATCCCAATGTGTGCACTTTTAGGAGAGGTGCTGTTGACTTACGGTCCAAACAATGAGCTTGTATCTATCTGCAGGTTTATAATTCGATCGGTGCCCTGGCAAAGTCCATCTACGAGAAGATGTTCCTCTGGATGGTGGTCCGCATCAACCAGATGTTGGACACCAAGCAGCCAAGACAGTTCTTCATCGGAGTGTTAGACATCGCTGGTTTTGAGATCTTTGATGTAAGTATCATGCTGGTGTCTCGGTTAGATGTTTGGCAAAATAACTAAACTACTTTTAAAACTGTCATTGCAGTATAACAGTCTGGAGCAGCTGTGCATCAACTTCACCAATGAGAAACTGCAACAGTTCTTCAACCACCACATGTTTGTCCTGGAGCAAGAGGAGTACAAGAAGGAGGGGATCGAGTGGGAGTTCATAGACTTTGGGATGGACTTGGCAGCCTGTATTGAGCTTATTGAGAAGGTAAATTAATTCACCTGAATACAGGAATTATTCATGACTTCTTGTACTGGTATTTCATCACCCTTTGTCTTCAACAGCCAATGGGCATCTTCTCCATCCTTGAAGAGGAGTGCATGTTCCCGAAGGCGTCCGACACCACCTTCAAGAACAAGCTGTACGATCAGCACCTGGGCAAATCCAACAACTTCCAGAAGCCGAAGCCGGTCAAAGGCAAGGCTGAGGCCCACTTCTCCCTGGTGCACTACGCTGGAACAGTGGACTACACCATAACAGGCTGGCTGGACAAGAACAAGGATCCTCTGAACGAGACCGTGGTTCAGCTCTACCAGAAGGCTGCCTTGAAACTGCTGGTCTTCCTTTACTCAAGCTACTCCTCCAGTGATGGTGAGAGAATATGTTTTCTTTCTTCTTTTTCCGTCACAGGATGTTTGATGTTAAAAATAACAACTTCAACGGTTTGCTTTTGAGCTGTTGCCCCTGTGTTTGGCCTGTAGAAAACAGCGGAGCGGGCGGTGGGAGCGGAGGGAAGAAAGCAACTAAGAAAAAGGGCTCTTCCTTCCAAACTGTATCAGCGCTCTTCAGGGTAATGACTTCACAATGGTTAGGGAATTAGTCTTTCACATCAGAATCCGAATAAAATAAAAATAAAAAAAGTAGGCAAGTACGGTAAACTAGCCATTTTTAAGAAGAAGCCTTCTGAGATTAAATATATACAATAAAATAACATACAACTATACATAAGGATAGAATATGAATATGTAAAAAATGTGGGTGTGAATATATAGTACATAATCACCAATCGGTTGATGTTGTGGTCATTACACTGTTATTACATTGTTATTACTGAGTAAATTGTGGGCGGCATTGAAGGACCTGCTCCGTGCGTGTTGTCAACAGGAGAACCTGGGGAAGTTGATGACAAACCTGAAGAGTACTCATCCTCATTTTGTCAGGTGCCTGATTCCCAACGAGACAAAAACTCCAGGTTTGTATGTGGAAGAGAACAAACAGTGTCGTTAACACTTGCACCGGTAACAACAAAGGCTGTTATATATAAACTACGCTTTCTCAACATTCCGTCCCAGGGACCATGGATAACCATTTGGTTATCCACCAGCTGAGGTGTAACGGAGTGCTGGAAGGTATCAGGATCTGCAGGAAGGGCTTCCCTAGTAGAATACTGTATGGAGACTTCAAGCAGAGGTACAGTAGGAAACCTTAATATCAATTGATACGCAGAAACAAAACGGGTACTGTCATCTCCTTATCCTCCCTGTCGCAGGTACAAAGTACTGAATGCCAGTGTCATCCCCGAGGGCCAGTTCATCGACAACAAGAAAGCTGCTGAGAAGCTCCTGGGGTCTATCGATGTGGACCACAACCAGTACAAGTTTGGCCACACCAAGGTTAGTCAATTTAGAAAGAACGTATTTTGATTTTTCAGGAGAGGCCTTCTAAGATCTGTCTCGTTTATTTGGGAATAATGATGAATGATTTAAGAGCTGACAAGACAATGTTCAACATCTTTAAGTCAATTGACTTCCAATGTCTATGTTCTGCAGGTGTTCTTCAAAGCAGGGCTCTTGGGTTTACTGGAGGAGATGAGAGATGAGAAGCTGGCCTCCCTCATCACCATCACTCAAGCTCTGTGTCGAGGTTACCTCATGAGGAGCGATTACAGGAAAATGACGGAAAGAAGGTTACGTTAGCGTTTATTTTTCACCCTTAATCGACCACTTTAGAACAAAGAAGGTCTCGGCCAATCATTCACATCAAAGTGCCAACTTTCTTCGTCTTCAACTCTAAACGTCGCATCAGTAAGTAAGAATGACTAAATGTCTAATGACTAATGTTTCTCCTCATAGAGAGTCCATCTACATAGTGCAGCACAACATGCGCAGCTTCATGAACGTGAAACACTGGCCATGGATGAAGCTCTACTACAAGATCAAGCCGCTCTTGAGGAGCGCTGAGACAGAGAAGGAGATGGCCACCATGAAGGTGGATTTTGCCAAGTGCAAAGATGACCTGGTGAAAGCTGAAGCCAAGAGGAAGGAGATGGAAGCCAAAATGGTTTCACTGCTCCAGGAGAAAAATGACTTACGCCTTCAAGTTCAGTCAGTGAGTGACAAGTTAATTCAAATCTAGGGTTGCCATGATGATTGCTGGTAGCAATAACAAGATAGGGAGTCAGGCTAGTAATCAGAAGGTTGCCTGTTCAGATCCTGGCTGTGTCAACATCTCATGTCCATGGGCAAGGCATTTCAACCTACTTGTCTTGGGGTGAATGTCCCCAATCTGCTAAAAGTGGGTCTGCATAAGATCATCTACTAAATGACTAAATATAAATGTGACTAGGTTAGTGACAAGCTTTAAAACACATCTAGAGAATAGAGGCGTGTGCCTTTCTAAATAAGATGCCTCCTCAGGAAAGCGAAAGCTTGGCCGATGCCGAGGAGCGATGCGAGGGTCTGATCAAGAGCAAGATCCAGCTGGAGGCCAAGGCTAAAGAGCTGAGCGAGAGGCTGGAGGACGAGGAGGAGGTGAACGCTGAGCTGACCGCCAAGAAGAGGAAGCTGGAGGACGAGTGCTCCGAGCTGAAGAGGGACATGGATGACCTGGAGCTCACCCTGGCCAAGGTGGAGAAGGAGAAGCACGCCACGGAAAACAAGGTCGGTTTGCTTCATTCAGAGAATCACCCAGAATTTTTTTTTTCAACTGGTAAAGAGGGTTGTTATCACTGACTTTTCTTGGTATTTTGGACACTGACAGGTCAAAAACCTGACAGAGGAAATGTCGACTTTGGATGATACGATTGGGAAATTATCCAAGGAGAAGAAAGCCCTCCAGGAGGCTCACCAGCAAACACTGGACGATCTGCAGGCAGAGGAAGACAAAGTCAACGTTCTGACCAAATCCAAGATTAAGCTGGAACAGCAGGTGGATGATGTAAGTACATTCTGTCTAATTTGAATCTGTACATACCCTGATTGAATCTGTACATACCCTGATTGAATCTGTACATACCCTGTATATTCTGTCTATACTGTTCATAATATGTATATTCTGAGTATACCCATATTATTATATTCTGTTGTTAATAACTGTTTTGCACTTCTGGTTGGATGCTAACTGTATTTCGTTGCCCTGGACTTGTACCTGTGTAATGACAATAAAGTTGAATCTAATTTAATCTAATTCTTACGTCATTCATGTACTTTATAGTAATTTTTGGGGGAACCTGTTGAGTGATAACATACCTATTACTTTTTCGTAGCTGGAAGGTTCTTTGGAACAAGAGAGAAAGGTGCGTATGGATCTGGAGAGAGCCAAAAGGAAGATGGAAGGGGATCTGAAACTGACTCAAGAATCCATTATGGATCTTGAGAACGACAAGCAACAACTGGAGGAACGTCTTAAAAAGTATAACTTTTCGCACAGTTCATCACTTTACAGCTAATACTCAACTACGTTATAATTGTAGGTAAAAAACCTCAATTGCTTAACTATGAGTATGCTTTTTCCTGACAGGAAAGACTTTGAAGTAAGCCAGCTTATGGCTAAAATTGAGGATGAGCAAAGTTTATCCGTACAAGCTCAGAAGACGATAAAGGAACTCCAGGTACTGTGCAAACCGTTTACAGAAATGGAACCTTGTCATCAACATATTTTGCATCCTCTTTTAACTTGTTCCTCGCAGGCCCGTATAGAGGAGCTGGAGGAAGAGATGGAGTCTGAGCGTGCTGCCAGGGCCAAGGTGGAGAAGCAGAGGTCCGATCTCTCCAGGGAACTGGAAGAGGTCAGCGAGAGGCTGGAGGAGGCCGGAGGAGCCACGGCTGCTCAGATCGACATGAACAAGAAGCGCGAGGCCGAGTTTCAGAAACTGAGACGAGACCTGGAGGAGTCCACCCTGCACCACGAGGCCACCGCCGCCACCCTGCGGAAGAAGCAGGCCGACAGCATGGCGGAGCTGGGAGAGCAGATCGACAACCTCCAACGAGTCAAACAGAAGCTGGAGAAGGAGAAGAGTGAATACAAGATGGAGGTGGATGACCTGGCCAGCAACATGGAGACAATGGCCAAAATAAAGGTACACAAAATAATCTGACTAACAAAACCAAATATGAACACAAATACTGATATGTACCCCTGGTTCCTGCAGGCTAATTATGAGAAGATGTGTCGGAGTCTCGAAGATCAGCTGACTGAGCTCAAAGCTAAGCATGAAGAGAGCTGTCGTCAGATCACTGACCTGAACTCTCATAGGGCCAGACTGCAGACTGAGAATGGTACGGAAGCTTCTGGAACCGGGATTTCAAGAGAGTGTTTACATTCTAATGTTTCCTCTGGTACGGCTTCCTCCCAGGTGAGTTTTCCCGCCGCCTGGAGGAAAGAGATGGGCTTCTCTCTCAAATGTCAAAGACTAAGCTAGCCTTCACTCAGCAAATTGAAGACTTAAAGAGGCAGATTGAAGAGGAATCCAAGGTCTGTTGTACTTCACATGCTCTTTTATCTTCTGGTTACGCTCTTCATAAGACACGGTGTGAAGTGTGTTGCTTTTCGTCCGACAGGCTAAGAGCGCCTTGGCCCACGCCCTGCAGTCGTCTCGTCACGACTGTGAGCTGCTGAGGGAGCAGTTTGAGGAGGAGCAGGAGGCCAAGGCCGAGCTGCAGAGGAGCATGTCCAAGGCCAACGGAGAGGTGGCCCAGTGGAGGACCAAGTACGAGACGGACGCCATCCAGAGGACCGACGAACTAGAGGAGGCCAAGTAAGAACAAACTCACTCAGCCCTCCAGGCTTCCATCCACAATGAATTGAAGAACACTTTCCACACACTGGATACAGTTTTTAAAGTCTTTCCCCCGCAGAAAAAAGCTGGCCCAACGTTTGTAGGATGCAGAGGAGGCTAAAGAGGCTGTGAATGCTAAGTGCTCGTCCCTGGAGAAGACCAAACAGAGGCTGCAGGGAGAGGTGGAGGACCTCATGGCTGACGTGGAGAGGGCTAACGCTCAGTCAGCTAGCCTTGATAAAAAGCAGAGGAATTTTGATAAGGTAGACGAGCAGCAGAAACGCCCACCGCAAAGGTCAGCTAATCAAAATTCTCACAAGGTCAGTTTGAAAGTACTCGGATTGTGTTTTGATCTTTGTCTCCAGATCATTGCGGAATGGAAGCAGAAGTTTGAGGAGGGTCAGTCCGAGCTGGAAGGTTCTCAGAAGGAGTTTCGCTCCCTCAGCACCGAGCTCTTCAAGATGAAGAACTCCTACGAGGAAGCCCTGGACCACCTGGAGAGCCTGAAACGAGAGAACAAGATCCTTCAACGTACGGGGAACTGCTGCACGCCGCCTGCCAACGGATCGAATTATGAGGATGGTCAAATTTACTTTAGGATGGTCCTATTTACTCTATGATGTGTCTGCTTCTGCAGAGGAGATATCTGAGCTGACGGAGCATCTTGGTGACAACGGCAAAGCCATACACGAGCTGGAGAAGAATAAGAAACAGGTTGAGACGGAGAAGACCGAGATCCAGACTGCTCTGGAGGAGGTTGAGGTTAGCTGGGATTGAAATACAAACGGGCTGTCAATAGTATTTTTTTGCAATGACATTTTAAACTATCAACCATTGTTTAGGCGTCCCTGGAACACGAGGAGTCCAAGATTCTTCGTGTCCAACTGGAGTTGACTCAGGTCAAAGGTGACATTGACAGGAAGCTGGCTGAGAAAGACGAAGAGATCGAGCAAATAAAGAGAAACAACCAGCGCGTTGTCGAAACGATGCAGTCCACCTTGGACTCCGAGATACGGAGCAGGAACGATGCCATGAGGATCAAAAAGAAGATGGAGGGTGACCTCAACGAGATGGAGGTACAGCTGAGCCACGCCAACCGACAGGCAGCAGAGGCCCAGAAACAGCTGAGGAACGTCCAGGCGCACTTCAAGGTCAGACATTTCAGACCTTAGGTCAGGCAAAGCAATTAACTGGGAATGGGCAGAGCTCAGTGGTGGAGCAACTGGCTGCAGATCAAGAGGGCCAGAGTTTAAATCCCCACCAGATTTTATCCTAAGAAAATACATTGTAATTATTAATATCACCATGAATCATTATTATTATTTATATATTTTTTTGACCAATTCTATCACAAATGATCAACATTTTATTCCATAATCACATAATCTTCCATGGTGACTCAATGGGCTGAACGTTCTACCAAGGATGTTGTGAAGCTTGTTCTTTACAAACAGCTCAGATTCATCCCCAAATACCTTTACTCCTCGAACCTTCACGCAAACTTTCCACGAGAGAAATGTAAACGTTTATACAAACACGTTCAGCCCATTGAGTCACCATGGAAGATGACGCCTTCCTGTTCTCTCCCCAGGATGTGACCCTTCACCTGGAAGAGGCTGTGCGCAGCCAGGAGGAGCTGAAGGAGCAAGCGGCCATGGCGGAGCGGAGGAGCACCCTGATGCAGGCGGAGGTGGAGGAGCTGAGGGCGGCTCTGGAGCAGACGGAGAGGAGCCGCAAGATGGCCGAACAGGAGCTGGTGGATGCCTGTGAGAGGGTGGGACTGCTGCACTCCCAGGTGAGGGATTTATCCCTTTTTTAATATTATGGACTGGAAAGTTCTGGTATCTCACTGGATACCATTCAGACTAAGACCTTACTGTTAGTCTGGATTTGACTCTCTCTCCCTGCCTACCTTTTCTGTGACACTTGTCTTAAAACTGTCGTTTGAAGCATGAAATATGCCCCTCCAAAATATGACAAATGAAAGTAATGGATATAATGGAAAGTCCCCTGTCATGCCAAAGATGGCAAAGTTGCTTTGTTTTGGGATTTTATTGTGGTTATCATACAATTTTGCCGGATCTTTCTTCTTTCTCTTCATCCTATGCCAGAATGCCAGTCTTCTGAACACCAAGAAGAAGCTGGAGGCTGATGTTTCTCAACTGCACGGTGAGGTGGAAGACACCCTTCAAGAGGCCAGAAACGCTGAGGAAAAGGCTAAGAAGGCCATCACGGATGTGAGGAACAAGAAGGTTTCTGAAGTATTCTCGTCCATAAAGTGAATTGACAGCCACCTAACAAGAACCTCTCTTTCCCCCAGGCGGCCATGATGGCCGAGGAGCTGAAGAAGGAGCAGGACACCAGCGGTCACCTGGAGAGGATGAAGAAGAACCTGGAGGCCTCCATCAAGGACCTGCAGAACCGTCTGGACGAGGCTGAGAACCTGGCTCTGAAGGGAGGCAAGAAGCAGCTCCAGAAACTGGAGACCAGAGTAGGTGGTTTTTTGTGATAAAACATTGACTTGAGGACAAAAGAGGATGCAGCCAATGGGGAGCGAGATTTTACATTTTTCATAAAGTGGATGGAACACGTATACTGAAGCGTATGCCTCTTGGCTTTGTTAGATGTTGCGATTGCCGCTTAGTGATAAGAACAGAAGTATACCGTATGTTCGTGTGTGCGCCCTTACCCAGGTGCGTGAGCTGGAGGGAGAGCTGGAAGCGGAGCAAAAGAGAGGGGCTGACTCGGTCAAAGGATCGAGGAAGCATGAGAGGAGAGTCAAGGAGCTCACCTACCAGGTCCATACTGAGCTTACATCAGTCAATCAATTTGATCCATACATCTACTCATTCCCATTAAGTTTTTACAGGTGTCTGACTTTGTTGTGGCAGGCAGAGGAGGACAAGAAGACCGTGATGAGACTGCAGGACCTGGTGGACAAGCTGCAGATGAAAGTCAAGGCCTACAAACGCCAGGCGGAGGAAGCTGTAAGCCCACATAGTGTAGTCCTGCTCACTCACTGGACTCAAACCCTGCTGGGGAAGTCTGTGGAGACGTTCTTAATGTTAACATCAGACTGAGGAGTCTGTAAGGTGGGATCGAGGGGCCTGCAGCTTAGGCGTCGCTGCGACCGAGCTTATTATGGTCTGGTGGTTGTTACAGGGGGAGCAGGCCAACGCCCACTTGGCCAAGCTGAGGAAGGTGCAGCACGAGCTGGAGGAGGCGGAGGAGCGGGCGGATATTGCCGAGTCTCAGGTCAACAAGCTGAGGGCCAAGAGCAGGGACACGGGAAAGGTATAATTGTATTCCAGATACTGGTTGCTGTCCATGTATATTCATGTGTATTTCAACTGTTCCTGAAATGTTTCCTCAACAAGCCCGCTGAGTCTGAGTAGAAGATCAAGAAGACTTGGAGACTCTTGCAGCTGCTGAATACAATAGCTAACATACAGCTTGAATTGCGTTTGTGGTATCATAGTGTTGAATGAAATTGATAACAAGCAACTTAAACACAGCATGTCATGTAACAGGATTGAATAAAAGATAACATAGAGCTAAAATACTGTAAGTGGTATAATAATATTGAATAATATAGAGAACATACAGTTTGCCTCGTAGTATTGAACACAATAGCTAAGCTAACATTCAGGATTTAGGACTGTTATATCAAAAGCAGTAACTAACATAAATCTAACTCTATGTTCTGTTCAAAGTGCAGTAGAATTATTACTACAATAAAGAGTGAATCAAAAGACTATTGTTGTGGTCTGTGTTTTCAGTGTTCATGTGTTGTTTGGGAGACAATGGTCATGGTCAGACATTGCTCAATAACTTTCAGGAGAACGACCCCAATCAAAAAACTGGGCCAGGCAGACTTTCCAGAGAACTTTGAAAGCTCAACTTTACCACGAGACCGTCTTAACATGGCGTGTTCATATCAGCAACCAAGTTTGAGTTTTATTTAGGAGGCTCTGGTGTTTGTTGAGATCAGGGGAGATCTTTAGGAGAATGCAGGGTGACATCAGTGCCACAGGCTTCTCCACCACAACCAAAATAGGCTTCCTCTCCAATGTCACCCTCCGACACAGGACTCTCGCCGTGCCCAGGGCTTGCGTGAGATCAGTGGATTAAACGTGGTTATGCCCAGCAATCAAAAGAAAATCTAACCAGCTCACAGGGGCATGGGGATATTTCCTGTTCTTATATTTCTGAGCCACATCATTATCGGAGGGATTTCCCTCCTCAGAAAAACGATTGTGCGCAATGATACAATGCCGTATCTATGAAGTATTCCACCTGTGTTTATCTTATTTTTTCACGGCCCACGCAAATAAAACGCAGTCGGTGTCTCAAACTCATCGGCATAACTCTGGAATGTCAATTGTCTGAGAGGCCAGATTGAAAACTAAGCCTGACATGAAAGTATTATAACCATCTAAAGGTCTTACATAGCTCAGTTTTAGCTCGGGATGTATAATTAGACATCCAATAGGATTCCCGCAGTTTTTTTACGAGTACTGTATGCAGTGTAACACATCATCCTCAGATGACTTGGTTGGATTTATGTTGAAAATGACCACAAAGCTATTGTGCATACGTAAGGACTGTATTGCTGCTTGTATTTGCAGTGTGCCAAAAAGCTGAAAGGCCAAAGTAACAGTGAATTCCCTTTAATACCTCTCGTCTGGGTTTCGGTGACTTTCAGTGACCTTAAACTTCCATAACTATTGTCTCACCACAGATAGGTCTCAAAATAATCCCATAATGAGATCTGCCACAGAACTCATCAGTCTTGTCACTCTGCATCCCATGCCCCTAAAAGGGGGAAGGATTTAACGGCCGGACCAAATTAACTCCATAAAAGCAGCTCTGGGGATCTGATCGCTACCTCTGGCCCAGTAAGCTGTTGGGTGTCGATGCTTCCAAGCTTTCATTGATTTGCATTTATCTTTCCTATTTACATTTAAACAGTCATTTGTTTAGTAATCCTACTACATACTTTTTTTTTTAATAGCAGCAGCAGAGCAACGCTTCTTTTTGAAAGTGTGACATTAGGTAAGGAACTTCCTGTCTCTATGAAAAAGGCTTCTCTTCCTGCGGTAAATCTGAACCAGGGAGACTGAAAAAGACGTGCTTCGTGTTCCGCAGCTAAGCCCCAGCCATGAGCTCGGACGCAGAGATGGCCGTGTACGGCGAGGCAGCCGAGTTCCTCCGGAAGTCGGAGAGAGAGAGGATCGAGGCCCAGAACCGGCCCTTCGACGCCAAGACTGCCTGCTTCGCGGCTGACGCCAGGGAGCTGTACGTCAAGGGAAACATCCAGAAGAAGGAGGGCGGGAAGGTCACTGTGAAGACGGATGCTGGGCAAGTGAGTGTTGCTGTTCACTGCTTGACCAGTCTGAAGTAAAGAATGAGTATTTCATAGTATGATTATAATTATTTTTATATATATATATAAATATCCTAGACCATAAAAAAATCTATTTGCAGTTAACACGGATCATTAAGACACCGTTTGTGATTTATATGGACTGAGGAGATTTATTGAGCGGTTGGAGACGTTCTCGTCCCGTCTGCCTGCTCTGTCCAAGGTTGTGACGGTGAACGAGGATGACGTCTTTCCCATGAACCCCCCGAAGTTTGACAAGATTGAGGACATGGCCATGATGACCCACCTCAACGAGGCGTCTGTGCTGTACAACCTCAAAGAGCGCTATGCAGCCTGGATGATCTATGTGAGTGTCTTCTGTTTGACTGTTATTCCCTGTGTGTGTGTGTGTGTGTGTGTGTGTGTGTGTGTGTGTGTGAGTGTAATACACTAATTGGTTCCTAGATTGTTAGGATCAGGTTACTTATTTTTCTACCGGTAGCAAGATTTGTTTTGTAGTGTTTTTTGAACTCTTACTTGACATGTCTTTGTAATCACTGAGTTTAACTGTCGCTGTTCCAGACATATTCCGGGCTGTTCTGTGTGACTGTAAATCCCTACAAGTGGCTCCCAGTGTACAGCCAGAAAGTGGTGGTGGCCTATAGGGGCAAGAAACGCATGGAGGCTCCACCCCACATCTTCTCCATCTCTGACAACGCCTATCAGTTCATGCTCACCGGTAAACAAACAGATTTGGAACTGTCAGACCTTTTGTCTGCCTGCAAATTGAATCATTTAATTCTAAATGTAATATTTATAAAGAGTAAAGTCAACATGTATAGCATTTAAAACACAGATTTCAGTTATGTTTTGTACATTGTATATAGTTTTTCTTTTGTTTTGATATTCTGTTTACACAGACAGGGAGAACCAGTCTGTCCTCATCACGTAAGCTGCATTTTTCGGCTGCGTTTATAATTTCACACTCAATTGCAGCAAGTTTTTTACCTGTATGTGGCACATTGGCAACTCGTTCTCTCTCCTTCTTTCCACCCGTCGACTCAGTGGAGAATCTGGTGCAGGAAAGACTGTGAACACTAAGCGTGTCATTCAGTACTTTGCGACAATCGCAGTGGCTGGTGGTGATAAGAAAAAGGAAGCTGCCTCAAGTGGTAAAATGCAGGTAAAAAGAATAAGGGGGGTCCGCGCCTCCGGGCGCAAAGTTAGAAGGGGCGCAAAATAAAAAATAAATGATAATAATAAATAATAATCATAATCATAAAAATGCATCCATATGAAAAACTATGCTAAGAGTTTTGCTTGTTCTAATTCTTCTTGGGGGAGGTGGGAGGTGCGCACAAAGGTAATCCGCCCCCGGACGCCTGATACCCTAGATCCGCCACTGTTATCATAGTAATAATCAAATGGAAAATAAAATACACGTGAATGTCTTCAACAGGGCTCGTTGGAAGATCAAATCATAGCAGCGAACCCATTGCTAGAAGCGTATGGCAATGCCAAAACTGTGAGGAATGACAATTCCTCACGCTTTGTAAGTAATAACCACACAAGGCACACACACAACTCTTTCATACAGTTTGAAAGATCTACTGAACTGTTATTTAAATGTAATAATTTCCAATCAGGGGAAATTCATCCGGATTCACTTTGGGACAACAGGAAAACTTGCGTCGGCTGATATTGAGACATGTGAGCGCATCAATCACAAACGTATTTGAATGCCGTGCCAAATTGTGTAAATTATAATGTTTCCATTCATATTTCTATATCGCTCGATAAATTCTTCAATAGACCTGCTGGAAAAGTCCAGGGTGACTTTCCAACTTGCTGATGAGAGAAGTTACCACATCTTCTACCAAGTCATGACCAACCACAAACCAGAGCTGATAGGTACAACAGGAATCAGAGAAAAGAGAATCCCTGTTCAAATTCAGGAATTATAATCAGTGTATGAAGTGACATTCTAACATCATGTTTTACAGGGATGTTGCTCATCACCACCAACCCTTACGACTTCCCCATGATCAGTCAGGGCCAGATTACGGTTGCCAGCATTGATGACAAAGATGAACTGATGGCAACTGATGTATGAACTATAAACATTTAACTGCAAATATACTAGTTCCAGATATTAAGATCTCAAGTATGTCTCTTCAGATAAATGTGTCTGCTAAAAAGAAAGACATTTTAATAATTTTTTCAATTAAGTTAGTTAGAATGAAAATTCCTCAGTAATATACTGTAAAAAGTCATTTTATATCATTTTTTCCCATCCTGTTTATGTTGAATACTCCATTCCTAGACTGCTATTGATATCCTGGGCTTCTCTCTGGATGAAAAACTGGGCATCTACAAGCTGACAGGTGCAGTGATGCATCATGGGAACATGAAGTTCAAGCAGAAGCAGCGAGAGGAGCAGGCGGAGCCAGATGGCACAGAGGGTAAACAAACAAACAAACACACCGTAGGAAGGTAAACAGGCAGGGATGCGATGTGTGACACACCACTGTGTCACGGCAACAGGCGGGGATGCGGTGTGTGACACACCACTGTGTCATGGCAGCCCTGCTGCTTGGTCCTCACGACACAGACATTACAGATACACAAGATGGACGTGTCTGAGTATTGAGTCAACGCACTGTCCTCACTGAGGGAGTGTGTGGACCACAAGTGTGTGTGTTCATCGTCCGCACTGATAACAATAAGTGTGTGTGTGTGTGTGTCGTCACTGACCACGATGAGGAAAATAAAGTGTAGGCATTATAACATTGTCCTTAACAATGAAGCCAAGCATCGATGTCTCCTCACTGACCTCTCTTGCTGATGATGATGATGATGATGATGATGTCGTTTCAGTGGCTGACAAAGTGGCCTACCTGCTGGGCCTCAACTCCGCAGACCTGCTCAAGGCCCTCTGCTATCCCCGAGTAAAGGTGGGAAACGAGTACGTCACCAAGGGACAGACTGTCCAGCAGGTCAGACAATCCCCTAATCTGCATCTCAATTTAATCTCAATTTAATCAAATCTCATTTATTTCGTTATGAATATGTGACTGTTTCTAATGTGTTTGACATGTAGGTCCACAATTCAGTTATGGCCCTGGCGAAGTCCATCTACGAGAAGATGTTTCTCTGGATGGTGGTCCGCATCAACCAGATGTTGGACACCAAGCAGCCAAGACAGTTCTTCATCGGAGTGTTAGACATCGCTGGTTTTGAGATCTTTGATGTAAGTATCATGCTGGTGTCTCGGTTAGATGTTTGCCAAAATAACTCAAATACTTCTAAAACTGTCGTTGCAGTATAACAGTCTGGAGCAGCTGTGCATCAACTTCACCAATGAGAAACTGCAACAGTTCTTCAACCACCACATGTTTGTCCTGGAGCAAGAGGAGTACAAGAAGGAGGGGATCGAGTGGGAGTTCATAGACTTTGGGATGGACTTGGCAGCCTGTATTGAGCTTATTGAGAAGGTAAATTAATTCACCTGAATACAGGAATTATTCATGGCTTCTTGTACTGGTATTTCAACACCCTTTGTCTTCAACAGCCAATGGGCATCTTCTCCATCCTTGAAGAGGAGTGCATGTTCCCGAAGGCGTCCGACACCACCTTCAAGAACAAGCTGTACGATCAGCACCTGGGAAAAACTGAGTGCTTCCAGAAGCCCAAACTTGTCAAAGGCAAGGCTGAGGCCCACTTCTCCCTGGTGCACTACGCTGGAACAGTGGACTACAACATCTGTGGCTGGCTGGACAAGAACAAGGATCCTCTGAATGAGTCGGTGGTGCAGCTGTACCAGAAGGCTGCAGTGAAGCTGCTGTGTCTCCTGTATGCAAGCTTCTCCACGACTGATGGTACGACCACTTGTCTGTTGGTTGATGTGTTCGGTGGCAGTGGCCTTAAAAAGAAAAATGTAGCCTGTTTTGTGAGCAGTGTCTTTGAGAACATTCTCTCAAGATACAGTACTTGTGTATCTTGTGCCATTCACAGACACCAGTAAGAAAGGAGCCAAGAAGAAAGGAGGTTCTTTTCAAACAGTCTCAGCATTGTTCAGGGTAAGTGACACCCATCATGGAAACTAAACAAAAATTAAAAGATATACGCGCCACCTAAAATGAATAGAAACAAACTTTATTAACGAATAGAAAATGAACATAATTGAGAGGTTAACATGGAGACAGTGGTATTTTTTAACCAATTCTACTCTGTTGCGGTAATGGTTCAATCTCTCAGGAGAACCTGGGCAAGCTGATGACCAACCTGAGGAGCACCCATCCTCATTTCGTTCGCTGCCTGATTCCCAACGAGTCTAAGACTCCAGGTAATAAATACTTCATAAATAAATAGCATGTTCACTTAAGCAGAAGCTTTCATCCAAAGCCACATATCTTTGAACCAAGGAAACTCTTGACCTGTAGCTTAGTGTTCTATCCATAGCCAGTGAAACCCAATGGAACAATGTACAGTACATCCAATATCATTTTACTTTTACACACTAACATTTCTAGATGCTGTCCTTCAGGTTTGATGGAGAACCCTCTGGTTATCCACCAGCTGAGGTGTAACGGAGTGCTGGAAGGTATCAGGATCTGCAGGAAGGGCTTCCCTAGTAGAATACTGTATGGAGACTTCAAGCAGAGGTACAGTAGGAAACCTTAATATCAATTGATACGCAGAAACAAAACGGGTACTGTCATCTCCTTATCCTCCCTGTCGCAGGTACAAAGTACTGAATGCCAGTGTCATCCCCGAGGGCCAGTTCATCGACAACAAGAAAGCTGCTGAGAAGCTCCTGGGGTCTATCGATGTGGACCACAACCAGTACAAGTTTGGCCACACCAAGGTAGGATAGTCACATATCCCTTCAATGGAAAAACAATTACACAAATGCCCCTGTGAGCAAGTTCTGTTTTCCAACCAGGTGTTCTTCAAGGCTGGACTGCTTGGCGCCCTGGAGGAGATGAGAGATGAGAAGCTGGCAACATTGGTCACAATGACTCAAGCCGTCTGCCGTGGCTTTGTCATGAGGAAGGAGTTCAAGAAGATGATGGAGAGGAGGTACAAGCGGACCCCTGAGGGAACAACAACATGTGTGACGGCAACAATAATTAAATACATCTCATCAGAAACTATCTTTATGTATTCCACTCTTGTTAAATAGGGAGTCCATCTACATAGTACAGTACAACATCCGCTCATTCATGAACGTGAAACACTGGCCATGGATGAAGCTGTACTTCAAGATCAAGCCGCTACTGAGGAGCGCCGAGACAGAGAAGGAAATGGCCACCATGAAGGAAGAGTTCTCCAAGTGCAAGGAAAGCCTAGCCAAAGCCGAGGCCAAGAAGAAGGAGCTGGAGGAAAAAATGGTGTCTCTGTTACAGGAGAAGAACGACCTTCAGCTACAAGTGGCAGCTGTAGGTATTTCATCGATGCTACATATCGATGATTAGGAAGAATATATAAAAAAATCATTCTTGTTTTGTCAAGTATTTATTTTATCATTGTTATTGTATTTTGTACTGACAATTACTTTACCTTTACCTTTCAGTCATAATTATAAAATTAGATAGATACTGTAAAACATGCTAATGTTTTTGTCCTGTACAGGAAAGCGAGAGCTTGGTTGATGCCGAGGAGCGATGCGATGGTCTGATCAAGAGCAAGATCCAGCTGGAGGCCAAGGCTAAAGAGCTGAGCGAGAGGCTGGAGGACGAGGAGGAGGTGAACGCTGAGCTGACCGCCAAGAAGAGGAAGCTGGAGGACGAGTGCTCCGAGTTGAAGAGGGACATGGATGACCTGGAGCTCACCCTGGCCAAGGTGGAGAAGGAGAAGCATGCCACGGAAAACAAGGTAACAGACCAGAGACGAGGCATCTGTGAGGTCATCGGTAACGCCGTTCGATCGGCATTACATTAACGTGTTGTCGCGGCTATCCAGGTAAAGAACCTGACGGAGGAGATGTCAACCCTGGATGAAATCATCGTCAAAGTCAGCAAGGAGAAGAAAGCCCTCCAAGAGGCTCACCAGCAAACACTGGACGATCTGCAGGCAGAGGAAGACAAAGTCAACGTTCTGACCAAAGCAAAGACCAAGCTGGAACAGCAGGTGGATGATGTAAGTGTGAATCACCACACAGGTCCTGCGTCTGCTGTTAAATGGGATTAGTGGGAGAGTTAGGGGCCCCTTCTGTGCGTCTGTGAATCGAGTTTGTCCATGCGACCGTTTCACAGCTAGAGGGCTCCCTCGAGCAGGAGAAGAAGCGCAGCATGGACCTGGAGAGATCCAGGAAGAAGTTGGAGGGAGATCTGAAGCTAGCCCAGGAATCCATCATGGATCTGGAGAACGACAAACTGCAGGCGGACGAGAAAACAAAGAAGTGAGATGGCAAACCGCGTGCATGGTGCGCTTTCACAGGCGTGCGTTTAATATCACTGAAGTAATTTTTTTCCTGTCTGGTGTACCACAAGGAAGGACTTTGAAATCTGCCACCTTCTCGGGAGAATTGAAGACGAACAAGCTCTTGGTGCTCAAGTGCAGAAGAAGCTCAAAGAGTATCAAGTATGTAGCATGATGCTATAATTTCAAAGATTATAGTTAAACCCACTTTCTCCAATTGAGTGGTTGGGTCTTCCTCGCTGTTTCCTACAGGCCAGAATAGAGGAGCTGGAGGAAGAGATGGAATCTGAGCGCACTGCCAGGGCGAAGGTGGAGAAGCAGAGGTCCGATCTCTCCAGGGAACTGGAGGAGATCAGCGAGAGGCTGGAGGAGGCCGGAGGAGCCACCACGGTCCAGATCGAGATGAACAAGAAGCGCGAGGCCGAGTTTCAGAAACTGAGACGAGACCTGGAGGAGTCCACCCTGCACCACGAGGCCACCGCCGCCACCCTGCGGAAGAAGCAGGCCGACAGCATGGCGGAGCTGGGAGAGCAGATCGACAACCTCCAACGAGTCAAACAGAAGCTGGAGAAGGAGAAGAGTGAATACAAGATGGAGGTGGATGACCTGGCCAGCAACATGGAGACAATGGCCAAAACAAAGGTTGACTCACGATAAATCGAAGGATGTTGAACACAACATGTATTTTCTGAACTGACTGAACATGCCAGACATCAGGTCACTTTTCTCAATGAGATCCATTGCTGTTCAATTTCCAGGCTAATCTGGAGAAGATGTGTCGGAGCCTTGAAGATCAGCTTAGTGAGGTGAAGGCAAAAAGTGACGACGGTGTTCGCCATGTCAACGACATCAGTGTCCAGAAAGCAAGATTGCAAACTGAGAACGGTACTAAATGCTGTCGTTGCTACTGCTATCGTGTATCAACTATTGCGTACGAGCCATTGTGAATGAGCTATTGTGTGTTATCTCAGTTTAAAAAAAAAAAATCTAATTCCATGCGGAGTCATCTGACTGCTTGAATTTCTTTTGGGGTTTGACCACCAGAGTTGAAAAGACGTGTTGCTGTATTCTGTCATTTCTGTGTGAGTCTCACTGCTGTTCCCTTCTGCCCAGGCGAGCTGTCTAGGCAGCTGGAGGAGAAAGAATCCCTCGTGTCTCAACTGACTAGAAACAAGCAGGCTTCTACTCAGCAGATCGAGGAACTGAAGAGGATCGTTGACGAGGAGGTCAAGGTACGGCACATGCACCGATCAGGAGATACAGTTAAACGCACAATACTATATTTACATACAATAAACAGTATTTATCAATAGTAGTAGTGGTAGTATTGGTATTTATTATTTAGAGTGTGTAGAGTATAAATATACTCCATATACAGATACATGTAGATAAAAAAAAAATCTGAATTAGAAAGGGTTTTATTCCGTACGAATACTCCTGCACAGGCAAGGAATTTACTTCGACAGGAAGGTGCATACACTCAACAGATAATCCGAAATATGATTGGCTGTTTTTTGTCCGACAGGCTAAGAGCGCCTTGGCCCACGCCCTGCAGTCGTCTCGTCACGACTGTGAGCTGCTGAGGGAGCAGTTTGAGGAGGAGCAGGAGGCCAAGGCCGAGCTGCAGAGGAGCATGTCCAAGGCCAACGGAGAGATGGCCCAGTGGAGGACCAAGTACGAGACGGACGCCATCCAGAGGACCGACGAACTAGAGGAGGCCAAGTAACCCGAAATTCTGTTCCAACACATACGAATGATAATGGATGATTGACGTGAAATGGATGGAATACGGATAGAAAACTGATGGAAAATTGTCTTTGTTTCTCCTTTTCCTGCCAGGAAGAAGCTGGCCCAACGTCTGCAGGATGTGGAGGAGCTGATGGAGGGAGCGAACGCAAAGTGTGCCTCCCTGGAGAAGAGCAAGCAAAGGCTGCAGGGGGAAGTGGAAGACCTGGCTATGGACCTGGAGAAATCCAACGCGTGTGCTGCCAACCTGGACAAGAAGCAGAGAAACTTCGACAAGGTATTCACGAAAACAATAAACACGCAGAAGTACTTGGTTGTATATTGGGGCTCACCAGTGCCTCAAGTGGTTACACAACATGCCAAGGTCTTACCAGAGTCAAACCCTTACCTTGCTTTGAATCCAGCCCCGACCATGTCCTGCATGTCCTCTACTAACTCCCTCTCACTACTTTTCCTGCCATTCTTCACTGTCTGTCCAAGTATAGCAGAAATGTGGGAAAGGCTGTTAAACCTTTTCAGTGGACGCCATCTTTGTTCAATGCCACCTCAACAGGTCCATGCTCACCTTTTGGAATCTATTTTAGGTTCTGGCCGAATGGCGGCAGAAATATGAAGAGAGTCAAGCTGAGCTGGAAGGTTCTCAGAAGGAGTGTCGCTCCCTCAGCACCGAGCTCTTCAAAATCAAGAACTCCTACGAGGAAGCCCTGGACCAACTGGAAACCCTGAAACGAGAGAACAAGATCCTGCAACGTAGGTTAAATGTTGACCTTTGGCGAGTCTTGACTCCGGTGCAAATCCAATATTTTTTTGTCATGTAATCATCCAGAGGAGATCATGGACCTTAGTGAACAGATCGGTGAGACCGGAAAGAGCATGCATGAGGTGGAGAAAGCCAAGAAGACAGCGGAGACGGAGAAAGCTGAGATCCAGAGCGCTCTCGAGGAGGCAGAGGTAATTGAATACATAGCAGCAAAAAGCGGATCATGTCTCCTCTGTTTCAATCGATTTAACAACAGCTGACGATGACCTTTGCCTTCCGCGTAGGCGTCCCTGGAACACGAAGAGTCCAAGATTCTGCGCGTGCAGCTGGAACTGGCCCAGGCCAAAGGGGAAGTGGACAGGAAGCTGGCGGAGAAGGACGAGGAGATGGAGCAGCTGAAGCGCAGCAGCCTGAGGCTGGTGGAGACCTTGCAAGGCACCCTGGACGCCGAGGTCAGGGGCAGGAACGATGCCCTCAGGGTCAAGCGGAAGATGGAGGCCGACCTCAACGAGATGGAGGTGCAGCTTAGCCATGCCAACCGGGAGGCTGCCGAGGCCCAGAAACATCTGAGGAACGTCCAGGCACAGCTGAAGGTGAGAAGCCCCTCTCCACCACATGACTGGATTTAGAACCAGATTTATTGCTTGTAAAAAAGGGGGCTATACGAATACATTCAACGTGAATTAATGACTTGATTTAATGTTTTGGTGCCTGGTATGTTAACATATTAACAGTCTTACCTGAGTATAAGTCGCAGGACCAGCCAAACCATGACAAAAAGTGTGACTTATAGTCTGAAAAATACCGTACTTGATTTATTGATGTGATTTTACGACTTGATTTAATAACTTTAATGGAGAGGAGGAATGCAGTCACGTGAAGGAGGTTCACCCCCAAATCAGTCCTTTACGCTCCCCTGCCATCGTTTTATACGTGGTTCAGGATGTGACCCTTCACCTGGACGACACCCTGCACAGCCAGGAGGAGCTGAAGGAGCAAGCGGCCATGATGGAGCGCAGGAGCACCCTGATGCAGGCGGAGGTGGAGGAGCTGAGGGCGGCTCTGGAGCAGACGGAGAGGAGCCGCAAGATGGCCGAACAGGAGCTGGTGGACACCTGTGAGAGGGTGGGACTGCTGCACTCCCAGGTGAGGGATTTAGGATTTTGATAAGCATCATGGACAAACGCATGTCATGCTAGTTAATAGTATGGTCATGTTTCTTTGTTGTTGTAGTTTTATTGAAGTTACCGTGATTTTTTTGTTCTTTATTCCTCTTTAATAATGGACTGCTGTACTCTCAGCTAGAGGAGATAAACAAACACAACATTGCCTGCAATGCCTTCTGTAATGTCCTATTTCAGTATCGATCTTTCACAATTATCATCATACACAATTACCACACGTCAGCTGCATTGAGTCGCCCTATTTCCCTGTCAGAATACAATCCTGATGAACGCCAAGAAGAAGCTAGAGGCAGACGTGAGCCACCTGCAGGCTGAGATGGAGGACGCTGTTCAGGAGGCCAGGAACACTGAGGAAAAGGCCAAGAAAGCCATCACAGATGTGAGTCAAAACAAGACAAAACAAGGTCTGTCAGGTGTACAAGCGGTGTGGTTCTCAAAACAAATAAATATGGTTGGTGCATCGTTTAATTAAATCATTGTTTTAAATCATTGTATATCAGGACTGTTTCATTTTCAACCATTATAAATCCAAATATGTTTTATAAATCAAGACATTCCCACAGCACTGATATTCTACAATGCCTGCTCCGAATGAAGCCACCGTCGTGCAGATTCCCTTGTCAGGCTTAGGTTTTGATCTTTCATCCAGGCGGCCATGATGGCCGAGGAGCTCAAGAAGGAGCAGGACACCAGCGGTCACCTGGAGAGGATGAAGAAGAACCTGGAGGCCTCGATCAAGGACCTGCAGAACCGTCTGGACGAGGCTGAGAACCTGGCTCTGAAGGGAGGCAAGAAGCAGCTCCAGAAACTGGAGACCAGAGTAGGTTACGCCATTCGTATGCGATGTGCTTGTCGCACTCTGTTCCTGTCTTGACAATACCCACCGGTACACTGGTAGAACTAGGCTCTTCTTTTGTCTGAACCAAACTCACTTTGTAAGTCACGTTAGACCAGAAGTGTCTGATAAGTGAGTACATGTAAACGTGTACCAGGCATGACCCACTGTCATCTGATCTGGCCTGAGATCTCATGGCGATATGAACCTTTGGGGACCCTTTTGGGATCCATGAAGATCTCATGGTGATATGAACCTTTGGAGACCCTTTTGGGATCTCTGAGATCTCATGGTGATCTGATCCTTTGGGGACCTTTTTTGGGATGCCTTGGATCTCATGGTGATCTCAACCTTTGGGGACCTTTTTTGGGATGCCTTGGATCTCATGGCCCCCTGAACCTCTGGGCTCCCTGGTTGGCAGGTGCACGAGCTGGAGGGAGAGCTGGAAGGTGAACAGAGGAGAGGAGCTGAAACCGTTAAAGGACTGAGGAAATACGAGAGGAGAGTAAAGGAACTCACCTACCAGGTAAGCCCTTCAAGGTTAAGAGCATAAGTATGAGTTCAATGGGAGTCAAGTGGCTGAGCGGTGAGGGTGTCGGGCTGGTAATCAGAAGGTCCCTGGTTCAATCCCTGGTTCAATCCCTGGCTGTGCCAACATGACGTTGGGTCCTTGGGCAAGGCACTCGCTTTGGGGGGAATGTCCCTGCACTTGCTTTAAATTGCTCTGGAAAAGAGCATCTGCTAAATACATTTAGTCAGATTAGAATAGATTTAAAATAAATAAAAACAAGATTCAAGGCTGAACATCAGCGTTACTGGGACCGACCAGACTGTTTATTGACAGTGTGAAGATGCCAAATTTGAGGGGGATGTAGGAGTAAGGTGAGGAGAGGAAGTTACATTATTTGCAAACCAACAAACTTCCTGCATGCAGGCGGAGGAGGACAAGAAAAACGTGCTTCGACTGCAGGACCTGGTGGACAAGCTGCAGATGAAAGTCAAGGCCTACAAACGCCAGGCGGAGGAAGCTGTAAGCTGACGCATTTCCTGCCTTGTTTCCTCACTCAACTCCCCCTCCCTCCCCCACCCTCCACCGGAGAAAGCCGAGTGTTTTAAAACCTCCTGTGGTTGTGACGGTGCGAACAGGAGGAGCAGGCCAACGCCCACCTGGCCAAGCTGAGGAAGGTGCAGCACGAGCTGGAGGAGGCGGAGGAGCGGGCGGATATCGCCGAGTCTCAGGTCAACAAGCTGAGGGCCAAGAGCAGGGACTTGGGGTCAAAGGTTAGTGGAGAAGCACGACCCTGCAGACACAGAACAGAAGAGCGTGCTGTTGTGTTTGATTGTTTGTGGAATAATTGCGATTGTTTTGTTTTATTTTCTCTCCCTACCAGAGCAAAGAGGAGTGAAAGCAAAAGAAGATATGCCTCTATGGTACAAGAGAAGACTCCTAATAAATATGAGATTGGAACGTGTTCTTCGTCATGTACCATAAGAATAGGTTGCATTGCATAACAATGGATAGTTCCAGTAATTATAACACGATTTGTTTATTTAACAAGGGAAAACAAGTTGGCCTTTTTCGTGCCCTCTAGTGGTCGAGTGATAAATGTTTCTCTAATCACATTTCTACGAGGCCAAACTCCACGGACATAATCTCACATTAACATACACAGACTATTGTCACTGACTCTTAGCAAACAACCTGCATTGAATAAAATTGACAAAAATCACGGGAGTAATCTAGACAATTGTCTACGGCAGGTGAAATAATCTCCGAACCACTTTTCCAGGCTTGAATGTAAAACAAACATCAGTCAATGTAGATATTCCACTTGAACCCCCAAAAATATAATAAAAACCTAATCAAATGAACTCTTGGTTTGAAGCTTTGAATGTGTCTCTCAGTGAAACGTCACTCTTATAAAATGTTCTCTAGACCGTGTCATTTTCGGTATCTTAATTGATAACTGCGTCCCACGGTGACTCATTGGCAGATCTGGAGGACCGAGTTTTGTCATTGAAACAGGCTTCAGAGTGGGAGTGACGGGTGGAGGACTGGCAGGGAGGACCTGACTGTGGACTGGAGGACTGGCTGGGAGGACCTGACTGTGGACTGTAGACACACAAACTCATGAACGGAGAAAGCAGGCGTGCATCAACCAAGACAGGCGACTGGGATTTGACTTCCACGCACTTCAACAACAACAAACAAAACAACAAGAAAAAAAACAAAACAGGTTTAACAGGACAATATGCTGGTGTCCTTCATGAGCTAATCAACGTTACACGTTTGACGAGAAACTCCACTTTCGGTGGTGGGGGATTTCATTTTTCGAGGAGGGGGAGCAGAAGTGAGGACAAGCGCTTCGCAACTTAAAGCGGACCCCGACGGGCAGAGTCGAGATGTCTGGATCTTACTGCAAAAGTCTTTACTCCTTTAGCGGGGATCAGCATCAACAGGGTCTGACTTTCGAAGCGGGAGAAATTATCAAGATTATTCAGGCGTTACCCGGCGGCTGGTGGGAAGGAGAGAAGGACGAGGTCAGGGGATGGTTCCCCTCGAGTTACGTCCAAGTGCTGGAGGTAGGTTTACCTTTAGTCATTCAGCAGACGCTCTTATCCAGAGCCACTTACAGAAAGTACAGGGACATCCCCCCCTCCCGAGGCAAATAGGATGAAGTGCCTTGCCTAAGGACACAACGTCATTTTGCACGACCGGGAATCGAACCGGCAACATTTTGATTACTAGCCCTGATTCCCTAACTACTCAGCCACCTGACTCCTGATGATTCAGTTTCTATAGTTACTCAAATATGCAACGACTGATATTGTCCATTTTTTTAAATTAAAAAAGTGTCTTCTTTTGGTTGATGGTGAATTGAACGTAGGCTACGTTGAGGCTTATTTATTTATTTAGGTTTTCAAATGAGTTTAGTTTAGTTTAAGATTCACTCAAAGTTGCCCAAAACACAAAGCTCTTGAGCCACTCCCACCCAACCATGCAGATGGTCAAGCTGTTCTTCAACCTTAAACAGCTGATTTCGGGATAGTTCATATTGGGAATTTGAGTTATTTTAATTGTATTCCAATGTAATGACCTCCACTCCCACCCATGGCTGACTGACTGTCTTTCATACTGACTGACTGCCTGACAGACTAGCAGATTAGCTGGTTGACTGGCCGGCTGGCTGTACTGGCTTTACTGATCGAATGAATGTCTGGCTGGCTCGAGGAAGCGTTCCATACTTCCTCATTCCACCAGCATTCCTTTGGAATGCTCAGGTCTACTGTCTGTCTGCATGAGTGCATAGGGGCAGAGCTCAGAGGACAGACTGCACTCTCACAGTAGGGTCACACACACACACACACACACACACACTCACAGAGAGAAGCTGAGGTGAAAACAGACGCCCCATGGCTGACGAACCGCTTAACCACCAGCTAGAAGTAAAGGTACATTCATTCATCAGATCTGGCCGTAGGTTTCACAACAGAATGAAGAAGTGAGATTCGTTACTCACATTCAACAGTCAGATATTACCCAATCTCACTGGTTTTGTATTTGCTCACAGCTGATCAGCAGATCAAGGCCTGGTTCTACCTGAAGTGTGAGGTGAGAAACTGGGCGTGGATCATTCACCAGTTGCAGATTTAGATGCTGAAAAATATGGGTTTTAGCTTGAAGAGATCCCGGTTGAGTTTTAAGGTACCGTTGATGTAGTACAGGAAGATGGGAGTTTTAAGGGTTTTGTGTTATGGGATCCATTTGTTTTATTTTGATTGGATCCATGCTGGACATTTGAAGGCATCTGGGTTGTGAGCTTCAAGGGATCCATTGAAGACTTTGAAGGGGTCTGTGTTGGGAATTACAAAGGAAGGATTTTGTGATCCGTGTTGCTTCACCCCACTCCACCTGTCCCTTTAGCCTCTCTGGAAACTTGGTCAACAACCAAATCTTCCGAAGGAAAACACAGTTTCACATATCTCTAATATTGCCAGTAGTCTGTGTGTGTGTGTGTGTCTGTATACACATTAGAATGGGTTTAATTTCCAACGATCAGGGCGCTCTGCAAAGTTCATATCCTGCAGGTCTTCAGTTCTTTTTATCCAATGGACTCTGCGATTGACGTTTGGATCATTTTTCGAAACACAAATTTTGTGTTGACTGGAAATTGATGATGTGATTATGGACCCATTAGCCGAGCTGCAATGCCCATAAGAAAGGACAGCCACTCCACCAGCTGGAAGGGCTGATGTTTTTGGAATGGCACCTTCCGGAACATGATTTTAAGTTTTCCTTTCTTGAGAAATCGAATAATCTTTTCAGGATCTGGACGTTAGAGGCGAGAAGTTTCCAGGTTCCCTCTCGTTTCCAGGAAGTGCCCGTCGATGGCGTTGTGACATCCACGTAGGATGGTGCAACCAGCGAACAACGACTTCCTCATTCCGTGGTGGTTGAACCACTCCGGCACGTTGAGAACGGCTCTCCTTACTCCTCAAGTCTGGTGCCGTTAGGAGATTCCTCAACACCTGTACGCTCGAGCAGCCGTACCCGTCACCAACGCAGATGGAGTGCGCGGTGACAGGCCACTGTCTGGGGAGCGCGCTGTCGCAGCGAAGCAGGGTTCACAATGCGTGCCTTTGATCCGGCTCCGAGACAACCTCCATTGTCGTCGCCAGCAACGAGGCTTTGTTCTCCAAACAGGAGAGGCTTCCACGCTCGATGAATCATTCATCAGAAAACCTGTCAGCGTTCGTCGGCGCGGAAACGTATCCCCCGCGTTCCCCCAGCCCCCCCCCCCGGCCCCCCCAGCCCC
Source organism: Neosalanx taihuensis (assembly GCA_030340665.1). Lineage (NCBI taxonomy): Eukaryota > Metazoa > Chordata > Actinopteri > Osmeriformes > Salangidae > Neosalanx > Neosalanx taihuensis. Next base: position 10,080,459 of record CM059303.1, on the reverse strand, counting down.
CCTCCAGAAACGTTGTCGCTTAGATCGCGTTTTGCCTCTGATTCTAGAATAAACACACAGGCAAAGACTTGGGAGAAGCTTGTACGTTTATTTACTGCACATCTGAGTCTAAAAAGACTGAGATTTTGTCAGATGATTGTCAGATTGATTGATTTGTCAGATTTAAAAGAAATCTTTATTGGTTTTATACAGGATAGTCTCTTGCGGAAGCAGCCAATCTAGCAACCGTTGAGGAGCCTCCGATTGCAGCCTTCCTCTTTAGCTTGCTTTTTAAAGCTGACTGTGACAGAGGAAATGTTAAACTTGCGGTCAATCAATGTTGTGGGCTCACTAGGATAGTGTTGCCAACCACAGAGCTCCTCATTAGACCATTTGTGGATGAGTGTTATTGTTTTAAAGACATACATATTGTCCAATCTCCTTGTACGATTGGTGTTAACATCCATGAAATCCCCAACAACATCATAAACAGACTAGTCACCACGAAGAGTCAGGAAACCCTCTAACCACCTGCCAACCGCCAGAACCTTCCAGAATGTTCTCTGCGTACATCAGAACAAACTTCGGGTGCAGACTACCGACCTTGATAACTACAGAGAGCTTTCCATGACTTCGCCAGAGTGCTGTGAGTCAGAGTGCTGAGTCACGTCAAGACCTGGCTGGTTAGCGAGGGCAACAGAGCTAACGAAGAGAGGGGGACAGGGAAAGCGGATCATGGGCGGGGAGGAGAGAAGAGGGAGAATCTGTAGATAAATGGAGTTCAGATGTGCTGGATGTGAATCACCGGTGACATCCTCACTGGACCTTTACTAAAGACCTGGGATTTGGCACCCAGCTCTGAAAACTAAACTGCAAATAACTGCGGGGGACGCGGTGGGGGGACGGGATAAGAGCCTTGTGTGAACAATAGTTTGTCTGCTGGTAGCTGGGTTTCTGAGGAACAGTCACCAATGCTGATTGGCCTGGCTCTTAACGGATTACATTAAGCTTGACGCAATTTGGCATGATGTCATTGCATAGAACCAAATTGTTTCGTTTTTTTGTGTTGTTTTCTTTTCTCTCCCATATAGCTAACTACTTTCTGTCAGCTCACTCAGACTTGTGTTCTTTCGTTTCCATTTAGTTAGGCAAGGACCTGACATAAAAGACTTACCACCAATGTTTCGTTAGCCGCTATGCACCTTCGATCCTTTGTAAGCCTCTGGATTAAAACGTCTGGTAAATAAACACAATGCAGAGTGTGTGAGCGATTGAGGGTGGCTCAAGGTCGACAGGTCAAGCCCCCGATTGTGTTGGTGAGCCCAGGCTAACATGGAGCTTGCACACAGCTAATATTAGGCTAATGTGTTGGCCATACTGAGCAATCGCAAATCTCCCGCTCTCAGGGGAACGATTTGCCATTGGCTGGGTGGAGACCAGATCCGTTAAACCACCACATTGTACTTGACGCAGCACACGCGGTGTTTAACAGGATGTCAGTGCACAAACTGTACGAGTGTTGGGGGGGGGAACGCACGGTCCTCCTATCAAAAATCACGATCCCCCTGTCTCTTATGTTGAATTATTAACCCGGGCAGTTAATGTGTAATACGAGCCTCGCGGCTGGGCCTTTCAAGGAGCGAACGAGAGAACCATGGAGAGGGAGGGAGGGAGGGAGAGAGAGGAAGGGGGAGAGACACAGAGGGGGAGAGACGGGAGGAGAGAGAGGAAGGGAGAGAGACAGAGAAGAAGATAGAGTGACAGAGAGGGAGAGAAAAGAGACGATGGAAAAAATGGTCGCCGCTGAACTCGAGTCATTCAACGCATGAAATACGTTTCAAATGACTTATTTCCCTTCCACAACATCAGGACGTTTAAAGATTCGGTGGCTTGGTTATCGGTGACATTACGTCCCTGGCTATGACTCATTTGTTCAAAATGGATTTGGAAGATGAGATACTTCCAGGGCAGGTTCCGTCCCCATGATGCCCAAGGGGCTTGAGGGAGTCCAGGGGCGAGCGTTATGAGCGCCGGCCTCCGTGGTTCTTCCAGCTGTGTTGTGAGACAGCAGAGCGAGGCAGACTGCGAATAGAGCGGCTAACCCGCAGAGCAGTAAGCCCTGCTAGGAATGCAGGGTCAGACCACTGAAGAGAGGAGCCACTCTGAAGACACAGACACACACACACACACACACACACACACACACACACACACACACTGGGCCTATACAGCTCGTGCACGCAGGCATGCCGACGTCGCACACACACGCACGCGCGTGCAGGTAAACAAACGCACGCTAGCGTACAGCTGTTTCCTTTCATGAGCCAAACCTGGAATATTCCGCCCCCCCCCCCCCCCTCGCCCTCACCGCCGACGCTACACAGCCGCGTGTTGTGAACACATCGCTTTCCTTCGACCGGACTTTCCCCACTTAACCAGCTCTTAACTCACATCGACTCCGTGCGGGCTCTCTTTTCGACTCGCGTTCGAGTTGCATTTCTCGCAATGACAGATGACAAGGCGAATGGCGTGGGCCTAGGTAGAAGGCTGCAATATAGCAATTATCTTCCCCCAAGATGGCAGAAATGTAAACCTTCCCATCTGGCATGGCGGTAGCAGGCTTGCGATTCGTTGGCGTGATGACAACGGCGAGCGTTCGGCCGGGCTAAGTACCTGCTGACGGGGGGGGGGGGGGGGGGTTGATTTTGTGGCCGCTGAAGTGGTTCAGCTCGTGGCTGCGATAGCGTCACCACGGCCATTTTATCGGGGGGTGGGGGGGGGGGCGAGGACGTGGGTTTTGAGGAGGACGGGGAAGGATGAGGGAGACGAAGACTTGTGCAATCCATAAAACCCGAGAGGAGGGGAGAGCGGGGGAGGGGGGGGGGGGAGGGGGGAGGTACAGAACAGGCATTGTTACTGGCACTGGGCACTCGCACACTGTCTGCTATTGTTTTCTGCATGCCTTCTGGCCCGCTTGTGTGTGCGTGCATGCGCTGACTTGTCCGTGTGTGTTACCATGTCTTTATCTCTGTGAATGAGTATGTGTGTGTGTGTGTGTGTGTGTGTGTGTGTGTGATGTCCATGTCTTCGCTCATGGGGGAATGTGGCTGGAGAGTTTCACATCTGCTGAAACCAAAACAATGTCCTTCAAATAAAGATGTCCGCTGCAGGCCCTCAATGACTCTGGAACAAACCTCTCTCTCTCTCTCTCTGTCTCTCTCTCTCTCTCTGTCTCTCTCTCTATCTGTCTCTCTCTCTATCTGTCTCTCTCTGTCTCTCTCTCTCTCTCTCTCTCTCTGTCTCTCTCGCTCTCTGTCTCTCTCTCTATCTGTCTCTCTCTCTATCTGTCTCTCTCTGTCTCTCTCTCTCTCTCTCTCTCTGTCTCTCTCTCTCTCTGTCTCTCTCTCTATCTGTCTCTCTCTCTATCTGTCTCTCTCTGTCTCTCTCTCTATCTGTCTCTCTCTGTCTCTCTTTCTCTCTGTCTCCCTCTCTCCCTTTCTCTGTATCTCTGTCTCTCTCTCTCTCTCTCTTTCTCTCTGTCTGTCTCCCTCTCTCCCTTTCTCTGTATCTCTGTCTCTCTCTCTCTGTCTCCCTCTTTCCCTTTTCTGTCTCTCTCTGTGTCTCTCTCTGTGTCTCTCTCTGTCTCCCTCTTTCCCTTTCTCTGTCTCTCCCTCTCTCTCTGTTTCCACTCTCTCATTTTTTCTCTCTGTTTCTTTGGTATTCTCTAGTACTCCACGTTCTCTCTCTTTCTCTTGGTCAGATCCCATACTAGCTAGTGTTGACTCCCCTCCCCTGTGTTCCTGTGTTCAGGTCAGTCTTACGGGGGGATGTTTTCTCAGTCAGCCTGGCTGTGGTAATGAGTTCCCGGATGTGTGTGAGAAGTTTCTCCCTGGCTGAGCTTCTCACACCCTGGGACCTGCTGTCTGGCACACTCAGCCGGGTCCCTCCCTCCCTCCCTCCCTCCCTCCCTCCCTCCCTCCCTCCCTCCCTCCCTCCCTCCCTCCCTCCCTCCCTCCCTCCCTCCCTCCCTCCCTCCCTCCCTCCCTCCTTGCTCCTTTCGCCGCTCTCTCTCTCTCTCCTGACTCCCCTTTCCGTTCGCCTCCCTCCCCCTCCTGTCTCCTCCTCCTCCCCTCCTCTCTCCCTTCTGACCCCTCCTCCTCCCCTGCCTCCCTCCCTCCCCCCCAGTCGAGGCACCGGTGCAGATCCTCTCGCTGGCCGGCCCGCTGTCCTCCGCTGGGATCTATTGTTAGGGAGGTGATGATAAGTCGAGAAGTTCTCACGTGCCTGCGAGCTCTCTTCTCACACAGCCGGCCAGCTCCACATGTTGGCCCGGCTGCCCTCGCTCCCCCCCCCCCCCCCCCCCCTCCCCGGACGAGAAGCCGCGCTAGCCTGTTAGCGCTCGCCAACACCACCGTCCAAAAAACGACACGTCAGGGTGGGTGGGGGGAGGGGGTTTGGGTTGGGGTGGGGTTTGGGGTGGAGTTTGGGGGGGGATGAGTCAGCTGAAGGTGGAGATGCCGATAAGGAGGGGATGGAGAGAGATGGATGGTGTGAACGGGATGGTGTTGTCGATGTTGGTCGAGGTGGAGGCTAGGTTAAGGTATTTCTGACCGAATAATAGGAAACAGACACTTCCTATGCTTCTCTGTTGTCTGTCCGCCTGGCTGTCTGTCTCTCAGATTGCCTGTCTGTCTGCCTGTCTGTCTGTCAGATTGCCTCTCTGTCTGCCTGCCTGTCTGTCTGTCAGAATGCCTGTCTGCCTGCCTGCCTGTCTGTCTGTCTGTCGGATTGCCTCTCTGTCTGCCTGCCTGTCTGTCAAATTGCCTGTCTGCATGCATTGACAGAAGACGGAAGGATGAAGAGCAGAGGATCGTGGGGGAATCGAGGGAGGAGTTATAGGGTGCAGAGTGAACAGAGATGGTGTGCTATTTTAGTTATCCCTCTCGACTTTGCAATACGCTCTGCGGGTTTCATCGTAAAAAGAGTCTGGTGTGTGTGTGTGTGTGTGTGTGTGCGTGTGTGCGCGTGTGCAATAACATCAAGTTGTGCTGCTGCACTTTGGGATATGCATTTTGCTTTTGCAGTACAGCAACATCTGTTCAGTGTTACTCTGCACCTTAATGTGTGAAGGAAAGGGATCCAGACGCTCGAATGAAAGTACCGGTACATACATCATTTACAACTTTGCCGTGTTCTAGTTTAGCCCACAGTAATGCGAGCTAATAACGGCTAGGAATATGGTGTCTGCTTAAGTTCATCGTTACAGCTCCCGAGCAGTCTTTCTGTCATGGTGGTTATCTCAGGGTCATGGCCTGTATCAGACTCTCTCTCTCCTTTCTCTCCCTCCCCTCTTTCTCGTCTCTGTCTCTTCCTTGTTCGCTACATTAGTCTCTGGTTTCCTGGCCTTCTCTCTCGCTGTCTCTCTCTCTCGCTGTCTCTCTCTCTCTGTCTCTCTCTCTCGCTGTCTCTCTCTCTGTCTCTCTCTCTCGCTGTCTCTCTCTCTCTGTCTCTCTCTCTGTCTCTCTCTCCAACTGGAAGAGCACAGCTGGTCCCTCAGACCTTGACCCCCACAGACACACACAGTTCCCACACCCAGATGTTACGAAAGGTCACTAGAGGACAGACTGTGTTAATACACACACATACACACTCACACACACACACACACACAACACATACGTGCCCGTATACACACACACAGCTCACGCGCAAACAGGCTGAGTATCTATATGCTCAGGTCAGGAGGCAGTTAGTCACCGTGTGTGTGTGTGTGTGTGTGTGTGTGTGTGTGTGTGTGTGTGTGTGTGTGAGGACAGCTTGGCCTGTCCAGTAATGGTCATCTGATGAAACTCGGAAACACTTGTGTTGCACTTTTCTCCTCGTTAGTCATGGAGTGGGTGACCAGTCTTACACAATCCAGCTGACCTCTGCCGGTCGAACATCTGTTCAGTAAATCACCTATTCACATCGTCAAACCGGAATAGACCGATTCCAGACCAAGTCTCTGAAGAGTGTGGATCATCCAGAACTCATATTCAAATTATTATATATATATATATATATCCTTTTTTGTAATAAATAAATAAAAGATTGCTTGCTCCATTTTATAATAGATACCCAAAAAGCACCTCATAATTGCTTCTGCATGACCCACGCCAGAATCTGATACATTTGTGACGCCAAAAACTATGGATGTAAAACTTCTAATGAACTTCATTGTTGCAGGGGATATTGATTTGACATTTTTGTAATCATGCCTGTAAATTATTTTGCGTTTCGGGGTGGTCTAATTATAGAAGATCGTACTTCTTCAGATTATCAAGGTAAAATATGTAACTGCAGCATTGTAGTGTTCTTAATTCAATTTCCAAATAGCAGCTTTGAAATGGCCCATTTATAAAAGTATTCTGCAGTGAACCACTCTCTACTCTCTCATTAAAAGTTTGGAAAAAGCATCAAAAGCTTTGATCCGAAGCAATGTCCAAAATTCATCTGTAAAATCCCATCGAAGGGAACCCGCTCTCCAATCACTGAACCTGTGTGAGACCGAGGGTCTAACCCAGGGGCGAGCAGTTCTGGTCCTCGAGGGCCACCGTCCTGAAGCGGCCCTCGAGGACCAGAACTGCCCCCACCCCCTGGTCCAGCCACCCTGCCTCAGCCCGGGTGAAATGCTGACGATCATCTCTCCCTTGCTCTCTCAGACTGACCTCGTCACCACCCACGTTTTCTTCTTTTCGTGTGGGGGTGGGTGGGTTGGGGGGGGGGGGGGGGGGGGGGGGGGTTGGGGTAATTTGACAGATTATTTCTGGTTTTCCAGGCAGGAAGCCAGTGGTAGTGAAACGAGGTTTGGGGAGGTATTTTGTTTTCCTTAAAAAGAGATACTGCCGGTGTTTATGGGTGTGGGAAGCAGAGGAACATGCCTGTGAAATGCAAGGGGAGGCGTCGCAAGCATCTCTGTCATGCTGCACTCTGGGACCGGGGTACACGTGTTTGCTTGCACTAGGCTGTTGGTTTGATCTTTGGTAGTGTGTTTTTGTGTGTGTGTGTGTGTGTTTTGTGTCTGTCTGTCAGCATGGGTGAATTCTGTTATGTCCAACGCCTGTATGGGGGTGATGTTTTTTCTCTGTTTGACCTCTGTGACCTCCGGGTCTCTTGACGGTCCTTGTGTGTTTAAGACAAAAGTCAACAAAAACACAAGCCAGACTCTCCTAACTCCCAACCGTTTTCTCACGTTGAATTTGATGCTGTAGAACTGAAAGCGCTTCATGGTGTCATGATGGTAGATTAGCATGCGGTCGTGATGGTAAATTAGCATGCAGTCATGATGGTAGAATAGCAGGCAACCATGATTGTTATTCTCTTCAGGCGATCTTCATTGCTGGATACGCACATTGCTGAGGGCTAAACTGGCTTGATCTGAATGCAAATCTTCAGGCAGTTTGGGGTTTATGGGGTTAACCATCTGGATAGATGCATTATTTAATGTTGCATATGCTGGAGCAGGCTGGCTCACAGTAATATCACTGTTTCCATCCACACTGGACACCCATGTACGATGTTTCTCTCTGAGTTAAAGAAAACTTGAAGCCCAACCCTTGCTATAATCACACTTCCCCCCCCCGACCTCTCTGGCCCTCCTCAGAAGATTCATCTCTTTTCCCCGCGCTCATATATTAACATTCCTGCGATTGCTTGGTGAAAGTTTTACTATCCGGGCTCCAAGACGGTATAACAACCGTGGACTAAATCGTAGCCACGTAGACTTGGACCACGAGGGCAAGGTGAACTTAACGTGTCTTCAGAAGAACCTAGAAGAACCGCCTAGCTCTGACCAGCCTCAGCCCACTCCCATCTGCCCGCCCGCTCGTATCTGCGCAGCCAAAGTGAGGAGGAGGGAGAAAAGAAAACGATTGCCCGCTATCGCTTTACCGGTGACTAACACAGACACAGGAGCAAACATTCCCAGCAGATATGAGGTTTCAGGGTTTGTTGCCGTGACGCAAGGGAGCCAACAGGAAGCGGTTATTTAACATGAGAAACCTCCCAGGTGTCTCTGGTTTCCAGGGGGTGGGGGGGGTCAGTGGATATACTCCAATCCATGACCCTCGCCAAGGTCCTCTATTTATACACATGTAAAGGACAAAAAAATACTGGTTTATTAACTGTAATGGGCGTAGCTCAGCGGTGGAGGATATGACTTCAGTCCTGGAGGTGGTAGGTTCAAATCCTTACTTGTAAGTCACTGGATAGGAGTCTAAACGAACAAAACGTATACTGTAAGGTTTACATTTAGTCATTTAGCAGATGCTCTTATCCAGGACGATTTACAGCCAGTACAGGGACATTCCCCGCTGAGAAAAGTAGGGTGAAGTGCCTTGCTCAAGGACGCAACGTCATGTTAGCACAGCCAGGGTTCGAACCGGGTACCTTCTGATTATCAGCCAGACACCCTAACCGCTCAGCCACCTGACTCCCTCTGCGCTGCTCTCCATGCTTAGTTGATCTGTGTAAGTGAAGTAAAGTAACTTCTAAAGGAGATCTTTTAAAGTGGAAACGCATACAGTGGCTTACATTCAGCTGGCGCTTGAGATTCACACACAACTTTGTCTCGCATCCATTACGTTACTCTTGCCAGCGGAGAGAAAGACCTGATTGGTTGCCTTTCTCAATGCGATGTGGGTTTGGATTTTGTCCGATGACATAACCGTCGCCGTCGCCTCCAGCGGGTGCTGGAACATTCTTTCTCCCACCCTCCGCATTCAAAGTTACTTTCTGTCTCCGTTCCGTCGTCGTTTCGAAACTCTGTTCCTCCCCAGCTTCTTACGAAGCATCTGCAACCGTTGAAACTATTTTAGTGAGTCTGTTTCTTGAGGTTGGATGTGGACAAATATACCAGCGACCGCTGTGACCATGAAAGGGATGTCAGTGGCGTGTGATGTTTGTTAGCCTCTGCGTTATTACATCTTGTCGTAAGTCACCCAAAGGTTGACGTCGTTTTCGGAGACTCTTTCCCCCGCGGCCCTCGCTAACTGTTCTGATCCACTCTATTGTGGTCTATGTTGCTATTCTCTATTCAGTTCGGTCCTCTCCCATCCCCCTCCCCTCCTCTCCTCCCTCTGCTAACTTCCTTCAGATGGGCACGGTAAGCACGGTCTCTCCAGTGGGGGTCCCTGTCTGAGTTCCGTGTTATTACTCGCATGTTTTGCCTCCCTGAGCGTGCGATGACACAGCGAGGACCTGAGACGGCTCCCAGCTCCTCTCCGTCCTAACGCCCCCCTCTTCAGCGTCACGCTCTCCTCTCGAGGGGTAGCGCTGCGTTTTTTCTTCGTGCCAGGACCGTCCCCGATGTGGGCTGACAGAAGTTTCATGTCCTAAACCGACGAATGCGGAACGCCGTCGAATATCAGCAGCCACTGGATTCTGTCCTCTTACACCCACTAAAACGAATCTTTTCGAACTGCTTGAGTGGATTGGCACAGGCTCCAATAACAAAGTGTAATTATTCTGGAATTTTCCTCTGGTTTTCCCAAACCGGCACAATAGCATCGCATAATGTGTTGCAGCGGCCGACCCTGTTCGACCGTTCCATCGTGTTTTTCCTCATGTTGTTAACCAACAGCAGCTGGTTGAAGGGGGAGAACACACTCGCCTGGGATTGTCAGCGCTAAGCAGGCGCTCTCTCCCTCTCCCCTCCCCTCTCCTGGCTCTGTCCTCTTTTTTCGCTCTCCTCCTCTCTCCTTCTCTTTGTTTCTCCTCCTCCTCAAGGCCTGCGTGTGAGCGGACCCTTTCTCCCACACTTTCCCTCTCTCTCTCTCTCTCTCTCGCTCTCTCTCTCTCTCTCTCTCTCTCTCCCCTCTGTTTCCCTCTGTCCCCTCCCCTCGCTCACTCCCCCCTGTCTCTCTCTCTTGGCAGTTTATTGTTCTTTGCCATGCAGTTCAACCCTTTCCTCATAGGTGATGTCATTCCGGTGGCTGGTTGTGAAACTGTTCGTGAACTCGGGCTTGTAAAAAGTGGAAGTGTTTTGAATACAGTCTGTGTTGTTCTGCTCTGGCTTGATTTAGCCCCGTAGACTGTTGCTGTGGAAAACTATACAAAAATCTGTTATCTGTAAATCTGTACTTATTAAATAAATACTCATTTAGCAGAGGCTTTTAACCAAAGTGACTTACATTAAGTACAGGGACATTCTCCTTGAGGCAAGTAGGGTGAAGTGCTTTGCCCGAGAACACAACGTCACATAGCCACAGCCGGGGTTTGAACTCTCAACCTTCCACTCATGAGGCCAACGCCTTAACCTGCTGAGCCACCTGACTCCTTATTAATTGACTGATGTGTGCTTTTACGTAATGATGATGTCTTTGTACGTGAGTATTGATCATCCATGTTTTTTTTGTGTCTGCAGAAGACGGCCTCTCTGAGCCAGCTCCCAGTGGAGGACCTCAGGGACCCCCTCCCGGCACACTGGAAGTGTTACATGTCACCACAAGGGCGGCGATACTACGTCAACACCGCCAGCAACGGTAAGACAGCGCGAAGAATGCACCCTGAGATCATTCAGTCTTGATTCCTTTGAACTCTCGACCTCGTACTCTTTGAACTCTGGATTTTGATTAAATGTTTCCAGGGGTGATTTGGAGTCATTTCCCTTCAGTTCAATGTCAAGATTATCTGTTACTCTGTGATTTTTCACACAGTCAGAAAACATTGATATTATTCTCTCTATGGGAAGAAGTAATTTAGCTGCTAATGTTAAGGGAAGAGATCTTAGGGCATGACCCCTGACATTCTTCCAGAAAATTAAGTATTTTTATGAAATATTGCAGTTATACATATTTTGCTAAAAAGCTAATTTGACATAAATTTACACAAAACTCAAAAAATGGGACAAATAATCAGCGTGGTCAATATAGAAATCACACCAGAAAGCAAATAATAAGAAGAGAAGTTGACTCAGTCTTTGCATTGTGCACACTAAGCATGGAGAACAGAAAGAGGAGAAAAGTCTGATGATTTGAGAACCAAGATTATGGAAAAATATCAACATCTCAAGGTCCATCTCCAGAGATCTAGATGTTCCTTTGTCCACAGTGTAGATACAGTGCACTGTAGCTAATCTCCCTGGACGTGGATGTAAGACAGTTTCCAAAAATGTACGCTATTAAGCCAAAATCCTTCTGGGAAAACATGTTGTGGACAGGTGAGACCAAGATGGAGCTTTTTGGTAAGGCATTTTATTCTACTGAATAAACATAATGAAGCCTAGAAAGAACACAGTACCTACAGTCAAATATGGTGGAGGTTCAGAGATGTTCAGACGTTTTGGGGTTGTTTTGCTTCCTTTGGCACTGAAATCTGAGGATTACCAAAGGATTTTGGGTCGCAGTGTAGGGCCCAGTGTCAGAAAGATGGATTTGCGTCCAAGGTCATGGGTCATGGACAATAACCCCAAACGTATTTCAACAAGCACCCAGAAATGAATGGCAACAAAGCACTGGAAAATTCTGAAGCCAACAATGGTTCCAGATCTAAATCCCATGGAACACCTGTGGAGAGATCTTAAAAATGATCAGACACCTGGAGCAGTTTGCAAAGGAAGAGTGAAGATAATTCTGGTAGAGAGGTATAAGAAACATATTGATGGTTATAGGAAGCGACTGATTTCAGTAGTTTGTTTTTTACAAAAGGTGTGCAAACACATATTAAGTTAGGCCAACATGTTTGTCAGGCCCCTTTTTAGTGTTTTGTGTGAAATTTGGTCAAATGTGCTTTATTTCTTAGTTTTTTTGTGTGTGTTGTTCCGGTACAAAGAAAATAAACATGCGTATAGTAAAAACATGTCCTTGCAATACATTTCTGTGAGAAATACATTTTCAGAAAATAAATGTGGTTAGGGGTTCCAACAATTTTGCCCATGACTGTACATACATATACTACATACAGTAAATGCACTCGTAACAACACTACAGGGTCTCTATGCTGTTTGTCCCATATTCCCCAGCCATCATTCCGATATGACAGCATCCGTAACTCCCCTGAACAGCAGCTGGAAACCGTAGTGCTTATTGGTTTATTGTTTTGGTTCCTGGCGCTATGGCAACGCCGATAAGTGGCACTCAGCGGAGAAGAGACATGAAGCGAACGCGGTAATTCGGCAGATGCTCGTGTCCAATCAGAGGACGGCGTAAACGACTGGTTGATGGCTGGCCTCCTCACCTCGCCTCACTCCTGTTCCGAGCGCCACTGTCACCAGAAAGGTCCGGAAGACTCTCGTTATCGAGCAGTCCGACTGGTGGCCAGGAAACGTTCGCTTGACGCTGTGTTCTTTCAGTGTGTGTGTTTCGGTGTGTGAGATGTGTGTTTTGATGCAAGTGTGTGTGTGTGTGTGTGGGAGGGGGTTGTTAGGAATGTGGTGTGTGTGAGGGTGCATGTCCGCGTGTGAAGGATGTGGCGTGCGTGCGTGTGTGTGTCTGTGTGTGTGTGTGTGTGTGTGTGTGTGAGCTCCAGGGAGGGAGTCTAGCTGGGATGGTAAAGCCAAGCTGAGGGAGGAGAGCTATTATAAGAGAAGGACTCCACCCAGACACGAGACTGGAACAGCAGCACTCTGAAACTAACTCTCTCTCTCTCTCTCTCTCTCTCTCTCTCTCTCTTTCTCTCTCTCTCTCTCTCTCTCTCTCTCTCTCTCTCTCTCTTCTCTCTCTCTCTCTCTCTCTCTTTCTCTCTCTTTCTCTCTCTCTCTCTCACTCTCTCTCTCTCTTTCTCTCTCTCTCTCTCTCTCTCTTTCTCTCTTTCTCTTTCTCTCTCTTTCTCTCTCTCTCTCTCTCTCTCTCTCTCTCTCTTTCTCTCTCTCTCTCTTTCTCTCTCTCTCTCTCTCTCTCTCTCTCTCTCTCTCTCTCACTCTCTCTCTCTCTCCCTTCATCTTTCTCTTTCTTTTACTTTCTCTCACTCTCTATCAGCTGCATTATCTCTTTCTCTCTCACCTACCCTCTCTGTCCTCTTCTTTCTCTTTGCTCTCCTCCCTCTCTTTCTCATGTTAGTCTCTCCGCCCTTGTCTTCAGATCAAAAGATGTGACTGGTGTTACACAAAACAAACAAACGGACAGAGATGTATGACGATGTATTCTCTTTAGGACGGACTTTCACCGAGAGGTTTATGAAAGGGAAATGGGACGACGTGTTTAACCCAAAAAAACATACTTTTTTGTTTCCCTTTGTGGTGAATCGAGATGTGTGTTTCATAGTAGATGCACCCATGATAAGCTGCGTCTTTGCGGAAGGTTCCAGAGATGAGCAGGCGCGAGGTGGACGTGTACCTGGGATCGCTTTATCTGTTGTCAATATTTCCTGTGAGGAAAATGCTTGTACCGGTTCTGCGTAAAAAAAATGGCCACCAAACCCATATCGGCACCAAAACAAAAAACGTATAGTTCCCGAGGAATCGGAAATCACTCTCGGAGGGCACGGAAAATCACCAAGCCTTATTTTTCTGTGCTTCCAAGTAATTGGAAAATGGGTGCAATGACTGTTCTCAGTCCTCAGAAACACGTAGATAAACGTACGTGCGCACAGGCCCATGCACATCCACTTTCCCTCTAAATTCCCAATTAGAAAGGTTAGACGCGCATTCGCCAGCCCGCACGCACTTCCTCTCTACCGAATTCACCACCGCAACACACACACACACACACACACTTGGAGTTACTCCAAACTCCCATACCATCTGATAACATTTTACTGAAACAATCCTTATTTATAGCATGTGTGCTATTTCAGCCTGACCTCCATTTACAATGTGAAGTTCAGCTAGATTAGATAGAGCTATGTTTGTGTGTCACTGAGTGCCCACGTACATTTAAACACGTGTGTGTGTGTGTGTGTGTGTGTGTGAGAGAGAGAGAGAGAGAGAGAGAGAGAGAGATAATGTGTGTGTGTGTGAGAGAGAGAGAATGAGAGAGAGCTAATGTGTGTGTGGCAGGGTAGAGATTGTTTGGGATTGTCACGGTAACGGGCCTTAACGGGTGGGCTGGGTTGTACCTAGGTTCTGACTCAGAGGTTGGTCCTTTGCTGCGTTGCCGTGCTGCGTTGCCGTGTTGCGGTGTTCTTTTGTTTCTCTTCCGCTACAGGAACCTCCGCTGGTTGCGCTGACCTCACTGGCCCTGTCTCCCCACCACACATCTCTCTGACCACACTCACGGTCACCATGGTTTTCAAGACGTTTTGCAGATGCCTGATAAACTACAACCAGACTCAAGTTCACACCGTGTCTGAAAGCATATTTCTCCGCTTGGAATTCCTTCAAGAACAGCTTCGTTGGGGGACGGTGGTCCGGGGGATGTTTTTGCTTGCGAGAATGACCGCATTCCTGTCGCGTAGATCCAGCAGACGTTTCCCAAATACGTTATTGCCAAACGTACAAAAAGGGAGACCGCCTGTTGGTCTCCATGAGAGGAGAGACTGTCTCTGAGAGCTGTGCAGCAGCAGCGCAGTGGGTCGCCGCCACCAGAGATCTTGAGGTGCTGGGAACTGGGGTGTGAATGGGGCCCTGTGTTTTAAACGGATGCCTGCGATGCAGAAACAGAAGGCTGCCTATGAGGGGAGAGAGGGTGAGAGGGAGGGCGTCACACGGTTCTAAATAAAAGATGGTCGTTGTCACGGCCTAAGTAGGCCATTATCCGCCATCACATTCATACCCCCTCTTCTCCTGGCTCTCCCAGATCCCCCCCGCCCACCCCCCAACCGCTAGCCAGAGCCAGAGCGACGGGTGCGGAATACGTTCCCCGATGAAGCAGCGTTGGGTGTGTGCGTGTGGGTTTTCGAGAGGCGGGGGGGGGGGGGGGGGGTCAAGCTCTCCCTCTTCGTACATATTTAATCGCCGTGGAAATGGACTAAGGTTTCAGTTCCTGCCCCACGGCTTGACGGATTCTGCTTTCGGAGGTGGAAATGTTTTCTTGTCCGTGCGCCGATTTAACAAGTCGCATTCATTATTCAAACTTCAAATGCCCCCCCTCCTCCCTCTCCCGTAATGGATGTCACATCCGCTGTCCACACCGTTGTACGTGTTCCCATCCTAATACCGTATACGTTGTTACGATTGGCGCCAACCGTAAAGGGCGCCCTCTTCCAGAAGGTCTTCCTCCGCCCGACCCCCAACCTCGACCTGTGTTTCCTGGGTGTGTTGTCGTGATTATCGCTTTGCCTACTTTACCTAGCTCATAAAAGATGGAGAGAGATCCGCAGCCCCTGATCCTCTACTGCCCGTGTGGCCTGCGCTAGTCAGCTTCACTCCAGGTTAATATCATTAACACAGTCAAACACATGTTCCGTTCAGGTGCCACTTGCTAAGTTACTGTCAGTTCAGGTTTTTGAAGTTGGGTCGTATTAAATAAGACGGGAAAGTTGATTGTTTCAGTCGTAGACTAAATGCATTCATAAAACGTTAAATACCTTAATAAAAAAATCTATTAAAAAACGTTATTCGCTGTAATGCGTTCTGGTACTGGTCTGTTACTGGTGATTCGCATGGCTTTTAAGCCTTGAGAGCAATTGTTCGGTTCGATTCAGAGAGGCTCTTAGCAACCTGAATCACCCTATCATCCTCTCCACACATTTGTGTTGACTTAGGCTGAATATCATCTCCAATAGTATTCTCTAAGTGAATGACATAAATGAGATTGGCTTTGTGTATCCCCTGCTTGTCATTTTGATGTAATTAGGCCTCCGGGAAGGAATGGCTGGAGACATACAATCCCCATGAGATAAATAGATTAGGCTATATTTGTCCGCATTAATATTATAATATCGAATTTCTCCGATATGGTACCAATGTCGTTGTGACAGGCTAACAGGGCTGACGAGCGTCGTTAGCGGCTCGTTATCGAGAGAGAGTTTGTCAGGTTGTACATCCTGTGTGGAGCGCACTGCCACCCGTCCTCATGTCGCCTGCCAGATCTCCTGTCCTGCCCGTGACATCGGAGATGAAGGGTGCTGGCTCACTCGCTCTGTCGTTCCTTAGAACCGATCCAGCGAACGAAAATCAAAAAAGCTTCTATTTGATGTGACAATAGCAATGAGCTTTCGCTTTCTTTTCACTCTTTCTTGTCCCCCCTCTCTCTCTCTCTCTCTCTCTCTCTCTCTCTCTCTCTCTCTCTCTCTCTCTCTCTCTCTCTCTCTCTGTCTCCCCCTCTCTGTGAGAGAGTGAGTGTGTCAGTAGCCAGTGTGTCAGAAGCGAGTGTGTGTCAGCCACAAATCAGACGCTAAGTGCCGGCGTAAATCGTCCGGTCGACGGACGGCGGGAGCCGTTTCCACCGCGAACCTTTCGCGCCTCTCGTCCTTCCGGGCTCCGGCAGGCCGGCTCCCTCGCTCGCTCTCCGCTCCTCTCCCCGCGTTTGACCGACCCGAGCAGGAAGGAAGGAAAACACGAAGTCCGAACGAGATGGGGGGGGACGGGGGGGGGGGGGGGACTGAGAGCGGAGTTGCTGGACTCCAGGGATTGAGGGGTGGGGGTGGTGAGTGCGAGGGGGGCGCTCGTAATGGGGGGAGGGGCGGTCAAGGGGGAAAGCCCCTCACAATCCTGCGGGGGGGGGGGGGAGGGGGGTCTGATGTAGCTAGCAGCAGCTGGAGAGCTGCGGGGGGGAAGTATTCCGGGAGACAGCGGCGAGGGGAGCGGGGGCCGGCTCCTCCCCGCCCCCATCCCACCACCACTCCCCCCCCCCCCCCCCCCCCCCCCCCCCCCCCCCCCCCCGCCCCCACCCAGGACCGGTTTGTTTGGGTCTGTTTGTGGGACCCAACAGATGGGAAACAAGCGGGGCCTGTGTTCTCGGGAGGTCCTGGGGGACCTGAGACCCAGACCGACCCGGTAAGGGGGGGGTGGGGGCGAGGGGCCAGGATGCCTTCCTGGCATCCATGATGAGAGGCCCGGGCACACACTAACACACACACACACTCACACACACTGCCACACACTAACACACACACACACTGCCACACACAAGACAAGCATGCCACCGTGGAGCGAAACATCTCACTAGACGCGCACCGCTTTTCTATTTGCAGCGCATGCACACAAATACACAGATGCACCACGCCGCAGTAAAAAAAAAAATACAAATGGTATCCATGTCGGCTTACGCATGTACACATTCGCCCGCACACCGCGCCCCCCCCCCCCCCCCCCCCCCCCCCCCCCCCCCCCCCCCTCGGAGCGAAACGCTCTCGGAGAGGAGGGTTCCGTTTTGACCTGGAGCACGCTAGGAAAGCGCTCTTGCGTCCACGTCTACAGACACACAGAAGGGGGCCTGCTGTAGTTCAGGGATCCAGCATGTTAACTGTTAGCGTGTAGCCACTGTGGAATCGCAGGGTTGGGGCGATTCCGGTCCTGGAGGAGCCGCTGTCCTGAAGGTTTTAGACCAGTGGTCTTCAACCTTGGTCCTCAGGACCCACTGTCCTGCATGTTTTGGATGTTTCCCCCTTCCCACACACCTGATTCTAATGCATGATCGTTAACCAGGATTCTTCAGAGCTAGATAACGACCCATGCATTAGAATCAGGTGTGTTGGAGCAGGGAAACATCTAAAACATGCAGGACAGTGGGTCCTGAGGACCACGGTTGAAGACCACTGTTTTAGGACGTTCCCCTGCTCCAGCACACCTGATTCAGACGAACGGGTTGTTATCAAGCTCTGTGGAAGCCTCCTAATGACCCATTCACTAGAATCAGGTGAACTGGACCAGGGGAAATGTGTAAAACCTTCAGGACAGCGGCCTTCCAGGACCAAACTTGCCCACCCCTGTTATAGTTCCACAGTGGCTACATGCTAACAGTTAACATGCTAGCTCCTCCCTCCGTGCTGTGCGAACGGGGGACGACGGGGGACGTCTGACCCTCCGAAACTCTCTCCGTCCGGCTGTGCCAGCCTGCGCTGGGCGTGTCCCACGCGGAACGCCCCAATTTGTTAATTTAAGGCTATGGGAATGATCTGATAACGAGAGGGCTACTTCGTCGTCGGGCCGACCAGCGCTCCCTCCCTGCATCAGGGCCCGCGTATGAAATATATACGGCCCTCGCCGCGAAATATGCCTCGGTGCCAGTCCATCTGTTTGTGTTTCCATGGCGATGATGTATAAAGAAAGTAATGGGTCATGTGATCAAGGTCTTTTTATCTGATAATTCCCACAGTCCACACGGGTGACGGGCGATGGAACACATAGCGCTCTGTATACAACCTACTGAACTCTGGTTCTGGTCCGATTCATAGAAAATCCCTCATAACGAGCAATCACGCGGCAATTAGCAGGGTTCAAAGTTCAAGCGTTCCTTCGGACGAATCGAAATGACGTTTTTCAGGGTTCGGCCCCCGGCGCTTTGGCAGAGTTCGCTCGTATGAAATGAGAGATGACCTTTAGATATTGAGCGAGCTAGGGACAGTGGCAGGGGGAGTTCAGTAATATCATAACCAAACATTGTGGCCTTCACTGAGCTATGAAGGATGATTTGGGGCGTGGATGTTGGATGACCGAGCCCCTGGTGAGACAAGCTGGCCGGGGTTCGGCCCTGCCGCCGTGTCTGTCTGTCTGTGTGGGAAACACAATGAGGACCGGAGAGTCACATAGCTCTCAGAGCTCTTGGAGCAATCTCACTCTCTCTCTTTCTCTCTCGCTCTCTCTCTCTCTTGCTGTCTCTCTCTCTCTTTCTCTCTCTCTCTTTCTCTTTTTGTCTTTCTCTCTCTCTCTTTCTCTCTCTCTCTCTGTTTTTCTCTCTCTCTTTCTCTGTCTTTCTCTGTTTTTCTCTCTCTCTGTCTCTTTCTCTCTCTTTCTCTCTCTGTCTCTGTTTTTCTCTCTCTGTTCCTCTCTGTTTTTCTCTCTCTCTCCGTCTCTTACCCTCTCAATGTTTCTCTGACTCACACCCTTCTTTCTCCCCCTATCGCTCTCTCCCACCCCTCTTCTCCCTGTATATCTTTCTCCCACTGTCTTCTTTCCACTATCTCTGTGTCTGTCTCTCCCTCCCTCTCTGTCTCTCTCTTTCTGTCCTCCTCCGCTCTCTTTTCTCAACGTCTCTCCATCCCCCCCCCCTTCATATCTCGCCTCGTCCTCTTGCTCGCACGCGTACATAAACATAAATACTTGTGTTCGTACACAGACACAATTCCTTCTAATTTCCCTTTTACCCAATTCATCCCCAATCTCTATTTAGTCTGGTATTCTCTAAACATACGCAGCTATCCTTGTATGTTTACTAGATACTAAAAGCCATAACTCATACGACAGTCTCTCGTGGAGTGGAAAACTTTGGTCTACCAGAAACTCCCAACTTCCAGCTATATAAACATGGGAATATCTGTCTTATATGAAAAGCATTGTACCCATCATCTTCCTGTCCGCATTGCTTTGTTGCAAATATCCCCTTGGCTATACATGGGACTTTATTGCTCTGTTGTCCATTTTTCCCTCCAAAAATGCCTATTTCTTCTTCTGATGTTTGATATGGGAGTTATTTCGGGAGCTCGGTCACGTTGCACCTGCTAACAGACCCCGGGTGCTGTTTTCAGAGCCAAAGAGGAAAGAGTTCCCAAAATAGCTTTCCCATGAGCCCACGTTCTAAAGTAGGGGAACTGGCAGGCCACGCCCACACCGCTTGAGAGAGGCTGTCATGGGAACCATGTCACAGCGCCTGGTAAAGCTGGGAGTTGGAGAAATGACAAAACCCAACAGCAGATTTCCTTATTTACCTCACGTATTCTACGCACGTGTTTGTGTGCGTGCGTCTGTGTGTGTGTGTGAGGGTTTTGGTGTGTGCATGCGTGTGTGCGTGTGAGGGTGGGTGAGTCTGTACGATTGTGTGTGTGTGTGTGTGTGTTTAGAACACTAGGCTGATTCCGGAGTGTTCTGGAGCTTTTCTCTCAGTGAGCGCAGTAGAACGAAGCCATCCTGACTCTGACTGAAGGAAGGCGTTAAGGAGATGATCCCCTGTATCTTCAGACACACACACACACGCACACACAACGCTTCAGCGCTAACCTTGACGCCGAAATGCAACGCAGAGACCGTTTATTAAAAGAAAACACTGGCTGTTCTAAAACCACAAGGCTGGAGCATCTCGGACACTGCATGTGATAAACCGGAGATTTAACTGAAATTAAGTGAACGCTCGACTGAACACCAGCGCACCAGGCCAAACCCAACACCAACACATCAGCCCCTATACACCAGCCACTACACACCAGCCCCAACACACCAACCACATGATACCAGCCCCCAACATCAGCACGCCAGGCCAAACCCAACACACCAGCCCTAACACACCAACCACATGATACCAGCCCCCAACATCAGCACGCCAGCCACAACCCCAACACACCCGCCCCAACACACCAACCACCTGATACCAGCCCCCAACATCAGCATGCCAGCCACAACCCCAACACACCAGCCCTAACACACCAACCACATGATACCAGCCCCCAACATCAGCACACCAGGCCAAACCCAACACACCCGCCCTAACACACCAACCACATGATACCAGCCCCCAACATCAGCACGCCAGCCACAACCCCAACACACCCTCCCTAACACACCAGGCCAAACGCCAACAAGCCCTAACCCTGTCTCTACAGTAACACCATGGTCTGCTCTGCCTGCACCGTTTCAGGAGGTTGATGCGGACGGTGAGGGCCCTGTTCTGGCCCCGGCTCTCTTTTTCCACTGTGTGACGAAAACCCCAGTTCTTCGTAATCCGTGCCATAATTCAGCGCTGCGCTTCGAGCGAAGGTGCTCGGAATCTCCCGGCGGGCACGAACAGCTTTAGTCGTGTGCAGTAATAACACCAGCTCTTCATGTTCTCCACCCCCCCCCCCCCCCCCTTCTGCAGGGAGAGTGTTTACACGGGGACCTCTCTCAGATCCAGATGGGGGGGGTGGACAACACTCCCGGAGTCTCCCCCACTACAGAGTCCTCGTGGGTGGGCAACGTTTCAGCCGGACACCACCACCCCCCCCCGACGCCCAGAGATCGTCCGGCCACGCGCGAGATAACAAACCTTGTCGCAGGGATTGACAGATTCGATGCCAAAACCGTCCCTTTAATGACTCAGACCCCTGCTTTAGACCGCGCTATCTGGATTTAAGAGCCTGTCACTTTAAAGGGGGTGAGGAGGGGGTGGGAGGGATGAAAAATGAACGGAGATTACCCTTTAAAATGGCAAGCAAACAGAAACATGGGGAAGCTATGGAAACCCTTTTTCATCTCCGGCTGCTGCTGCTGAAGGGAGAGTTGGCTTTAAGACCCGGTCAGAGGCCGAAGGTCAAAGGTGACGGAATGAGCCGTTATTACTGGACATTTTGAAAGGTCGCGTAAAGCTTTCGAGGACGTGCACGACTCTAAATCAGCGGGTGATCGTCGTCACGATAAAACAACAAATGATCGCGTTTAATTTGTTGCAGTTTAGGCCAGAGAGAGGAGAAAGCACCAAGAACTTCAGACGTTAAAACGCTGAAGCACAAACATACAGTGTACTGTAAAAAATACTGTAACATTTTACACAATACAGCTGTATATTTGTTGCTATCAAATCCCTTTAATACCCTGCACATACTCGTATATTTTGCTTACACTAACTGTTTTACACTTCTGGTTGGATGCTAACTGTATTTCAGTTGGCACTTGTACTTGTACCTGTGTAATGACAGTAAAGTTGAATCCAATCGAATGTAATCTAATATATGGAAACCAACTGTTTGCTAACCAAGTTTTGTGATTCATCCCATGCAGAGAGGCTCGATTTCGAAGCGCACTCGTCGCGGAAGCGCAAAATAAAACGAGATAGGAGATCCCGGGATTGTCGGAGGCGCCTCTCGGGAACGCGTGCGTTTCTGCCGTGGGATCTGGACGGCACATGGTCTCTCTCAGGTATGTCTGTGAGCGACGGCTCGGAGAATCAGCTGCTGGAAGGGCTTCCCTGAGCAGAGTGGAGGGGGGGGGGGGGGGGGGGAGAACCCAGAGGAACCTCGGAGGAAGCCGGAGGCCCAGGTCTTCCCTTGTAATCCTCCGCACCTGCGACTTCCAAGAGAGGGCTTTGCTAAAAAGCATCGGTCACTGATCATAACAACGAGATAGCCCCGAACATTGCAGGTAGTCAGAATATGAAGCATACATTGGTGGGAAACCAAACAAGTGTCAAAGGGGAAGAGCCACAAGAGCATTCGGTTCAACAAGTTACAATGAAATAACATGAACCTCAAACGTGCAATATAGTGTACTTGTAGGAAAGCAAGTCATAATTATATACCTCACAGCAAGCACAGTCATTTTGGGTTGGGTTCAGAAAAAGTGGGTTCAAATCTCTCTATCTCTCTCTCCCTTTATTATATGACTCTGTTTGTCGTTCCTCTCTTTTCCTTCCCCTTCTCTTTCTCCTACGATCTATATTTAGCTCGCTCGCTCTCCCTCTTCCTCCTATCTCTCCTTCTATCTCCCTCGCCCCACCACCCTGCCCTTCTCGGCAGAAGACAATTTATGGAGATCCAACTCCCATCCAACAGCTTCAGACTCCACCAAGCACCCCCCCTGCCTCCCCTTTCAGCCTCTCGTTCTAGGCCTCCCTCCCTGCCCGGCCTTCCCCCCCCCCCCTTTCCATCCTCTCCAATACGACCCCCCCCCCCCCATCCTGCCTCGACCCCCCCCCCCCTTCCCCCGCAGCCCGGCTTGCGGGATCCACCGTCCCACCTGATCTCCATTACCCGGATCCGACAACATGTTTACGAGGAGGCACGTCTTGTGTCTCGTTTTGACAGGAGTCCCAGTTGAGGAGGAGCAGAAGGGAGAGCTGAAGGGAGAGCTGAAGCTGTTTATCACAAGGACAGGTGAACGGAGGGGGGGGGAGAGAGGGGCACCCTTCTTCTCTCGATCATTCGAAATAGCAGTTTTACGGCATCCTAACGGTGACATATGCGAGGCCCCCGGGCCTACGTTTCACGAGTGGGTAGGTAGGCACATGCACTGCTAGAGCGAGGAGAGGTTTAGATGCGTTGCGGGACGGGAGGGTAAGGTGAAGGGGTGGGGTCTGAAAAGGTTTACGTATGGAGTAAGGTGAACCTCTCTGAGCCGTGCTCGTTTTGAAGAGTGAGTCGTTTGTCAAGAGTGAATCATCTGGAGAGCGAGCTGTACTTCGGCAACTCTGATTCATACGAACGAGTGAAAGGGTGGGTCATATAGGAGTGAATCCTGTAAAGAGTGAGGTCCTTTAAATGACTCCCCTTTGAAGCGTGAGTCTTTGCGTCCCGCTGCGCCGCAATGTATTACGATGTGTCAAATATGCTACAGGTCTCGGTTTATACAATACGCTAGTGCTCTCCGGGATTTATAAACATATTCTCACTGCTTTAAACATTCCTGGTGTTTAAATCCACGTCCATCTATCTATAACACGTCTATCTGCGTGTAACACTATATGCATGGTGGGGATTTAATACTATCCTGTTGCATTAGCTTAGAGGATCTCTGGGAACTGTAGCAAGATGTGTGACCCCGCAACATCTCTTGACTGAACTTTGACCTGAAGGATGTGCCGTACGGATTAATCCACAGTCGAAGAATAACAGATTAACCCTTCATCTTCCTGGATAGGCTGGCTTGTGATCCACTCGCTCTGCTGGTAAAGCTCCCAAAACACTGCATGAGTTAACACAGCCAGTAAGTGAAGAGATAGGACAGAACACACACACAGACACACACACACACACACTCTGACCCCACTTTTGTTCACTGTGCCACTTTCTCTCCCTTCTACCACTTTCTTTCTTCCTCTCTGTCTCTATCTCCCTCTCACTCCCTCTCCCTCTCTTTCTCTTTCTCTCTCTCTCTCTCTCTCTCTTTCTCTCTAACCCTCTCCCTTTCTCCCTTCCTCTCACTCTCACTCGCTCTCGCATACGTCGTCCTTTGTAGCGAGGCCGTTTTCCTGGAAAACGGACTGGGGAAGAAAGAAATAAAAACAGCTGCTCACAAAAACAGGGGCGCAGACAGCAGACAGGAGGCCTGCGTGATGTCGGAGAGAAGGCCGTCGCCGGCCGGACCCTGACGCCGCTCCGCGACGCACGCACCGCCAACGCAGCTTCATCCAGCCAAAGCCCAGGATTAGATCCCTGTGACGACAAGTAACCCCCCGCCCCCCCCCCCCAACCACCCCCGCCCCCCCGCCCCAGCCAGCCAACGAAACGTACGCACGCGCAAGTGGAGATTTCTGAACCTGTACGCGCATTCGTTCACCAGTCGCATTTTCCTTGCGCGTGATTTGCTTTGGGAAAGCCGACGGGTTCGGCGGTAGGATTCTTGCCCGCCTGCCATGTGCAGGGCCAAGGTCTGGTTCCCAGCAGGAGCCTGGGGTTCGATTCCCGGCCCGCTGCGTTGAACACGAGCGCGGCTGAAGTTTCCCTGCTTCGGAACTAATGAAGGATAATCTTTCTTTGTACAACCTCGGCGTGGCCCAAGGATTTCCCTTTGACTGAAGGTTTGGCGTGTTCCGCTTACTGTACAGTAGTACTGTAGCGACACACACATGATGATGTAATGCTAAGGCATCGATATTTTCTCTCATCCAAAGCACCGTACGAAGGAGAATCTGAACCTGTAACCTTTTGATCTACGGTGAAACGCTCAACTCCTGAACTACACCCAGCGCATGATTCATTCTACATGTTAGCTGACCTCTGATCAAACATAACATCAGATATAATAAGAACCGTACCTGTTTAAAGGCTGCTGTTCGGCATCGTTCTCCGGCATGGAACCCAGCCACAGATCTTCCACCTGTAAAAACACGGAGGAGAACGTTCTTATGACTTTGAGTTCACCTCTGAGTGACAGTCGCAGCGCAGCCCAGCTAATCACTGAGCTCTCAAGTTTCTCCTTGGGTTTTCAATCACCTCGTGAACATTAGATAAACCCTTTATTTATTTGTTCGTTTGTTTTCTCGTTGGATGGGGAAACAAGCTGCCAAGTAAACAAGCACGCAATCAGCGGGCCGATAAACACGCGAGAATGAGAACGATGAGAACGTTCGCGCAATTCACGTCAATTCCTTCTTGAAAGCCAAGGATTGTTTTCCCAGCAGGCTCTGGACTACAGGGGGGCACGTGACTGGCTTCAAGCCAACGGGTGTGGGGGAAAAAAAAAGAAATTGTGATTTCAGAGCCACACACCAACAACAACAAAAAAGTATCAATTACGCAATCCTAGTTCTTCCAGTGGCTGGAATTTGGTCTACGTGAGAGCTTTAGAAAACAAAGGAGAGCGTGCCAGTTTTCCAGGCATTTCTGAACCCAAATAGTCTACCTGGATCTCATATCTGAAACCCTCTGGATAAAACTGCTTTTGGGGGGAGGGGGAGGGCTCTGCAACTCATTTGATCCTTCAAATTCACACACACGCAAACACACACACACACACAATAAAATCTTGACTGCCATGAGGAAATAAACAACTTCTTCTACGAATCTTGTGGGGATGAGGACATAAAATGCCAAAAGAAAAACAACAACAAAAACGATTCAGGAATGAAGACGTCATTTTTGCAGCGCAACGCAAAACAAAAGTTGTATTCTCACGTCGTTTTAACCCAAATAAACAAGACCGACTCTCACCACCGCTGCTATTGGTTGGACGGAGGTCAGTCAAGACTGTGTCAAGACTACGCATCCTTGGAAAGTCGACGTGTTGCTACAGCCTCGAGTCTCACCCTCCAAAAAGTGAGGGACTACGATGCTTAATCCCGTCCAGAAATCACAGCACATGATAGTTAGATAAGAACTCCCTACGACACGTTCGGTTGGAAAATGACAGCGAAGGCAAAGAAGTGACATTTTTCCCAACCGGTCTAATGACAGCATCTGTTTGGATAATGGACGCTCAGCCAACCAAAACAAGGACAACCACCGCTTTTTTTTTTTTAACCATGGCTTAAAACACGCTCACTTGCGAGACAATACTCTGCTAAAAATAACAAGCGTGCAGATTTCACCCTCACAATCTCTCCAACTCTGATAAGAGAGCTGAAAGAAATCGGAGGCAACGTTCACCTCAACTACAAATTCTGAAGTGGTGCAGTCTGGGAAAAAAAAACGCACATCCCACAACTGAGAAAGAGGTAAGGCTACTTCGGCTAATCCTCCAAGGGTTCAAGTTTGTGCCTTCAGTACTGACGTGGCTAGCCAACCGTCTCCCCCCTAACCAGAGGCCTATCTCTGACCGATGAAGAGTCCGTGTGGATCATCTGTCTCAGGTAATCAGTTCTCTGGTATCGTTTGATTTCGAAGCCCCAGCTGGACCCAGACCAGCTCTGCTATCCCCTGTGAGAAATCCAGCTCCATGCTGTCCGGCTGAAGGAAATGTCTCCCAGGAGAATTCATCCAGGCCAGTACAATATTCTCAACAGCTTTTGCTGAGGAGTTTTTTTTTTCCACCCCCTTTTGTTATTTCAGT
This sequence comes from Neosalanx taihuensis, assembly GCA_030340665.1. NCBI lineage: Eukaryota > Metazoa > Chordata > Actinopteri > Osmeriformes > Salangidae > Neosalanx > Neosalanx taihuensis. The sequence goes on along the minus strand of CM059303.1, from coordinate 10,054,013 downwards.
GTATGTCATGTCGGCCAGGGGGCAGGAGCGGTGGTCTTACCCACCCAGGAGAAGAGGACCTGAGGAGAACACACAAGCCTTTGAACGTCTTAAGATGATTGGCAGAAGGCAGCATGGAGGGCTGGATCCAAACACACCCTTCCTACACTGAGGTTCTAATGGACCTCTTTGATATGTTTTGAGGGTTCCGTCAGAGGATCTCTCAGAGGATTTGTTTGGTTCTGATGGAACTCTCAGATGGTTCCTTTGGTTCTGATGGAACCCTCAGATGGTTCCTTTGGTTCTGATGGAACTCTCAGATGGTTCCTTTGGTTCTGATGGAACCCTCAGATGGTTCCTTTGGTTTTGTTGGAACTCTCAGAGGATTCTTTTGGTTTTGATGGAACCCTCAGATGGTTCCTTTGGTTCTGATGGAACTCTCAGATGGTTCCTTTGGTTCTGATGGAACCCTCAGATGGTTCCCTTGGTTCTGATGGAACCCTCAGATGGTTCCTTTGGTTCTGATGGAACTCTCAGATGGTTCCTTTGGTTCTGATGGAACCCTCAGATGGTTCCTTTGGTTTTGTTGGAACTCTCAGAGGATTCTTTTGGTTCTGATGGAACTCTCAGATGGTTCCTTTGGTTCTGATGGAACCCTCAGATGGTTCCTTTGGTTCAGATGGTGTCATTCAATAAACACTGGTTGTTATTCGGTTTTTTTCAGGAGTTGAAAATAGAGCAACAGCAACTTGTACTCAGCCTCAATGACTTCATCGTAGGTTCCAATGGAACCCTTGCATTGGAATCTTTTGTTGCTGTTCTGCCAGATCAGAGGCTGGGGGCTGAGGCTGGGCCTTCACTGACCCCCCACTTCTGACTAACACGCACACACACAGCCAAGGCTTCCACCCAGAACACACCTCTGCTAACTATATCTTAATTAAAGCAATCTCAGGGCCGGCAGTGCGCTAAACTGTGACTCTTTCCTGCAGCCGGGAGGACTCGCTAGAAAGGAGGATTCAGGAGGATTTTTTACGCCAAGTTATTAAGAGCTGGAATCAATGTTTTATGTTACCGGACTGAACGTTGTCGCGGGAGGATTTTGCAAACGTCTCCAAGTTGCTCAGATGAATGAATCCGATTAAAAACGCCCGACGTTAAGTGGAAGGCTAATCTGTTTCCTTACAGAAGAAACAAACATGGAGTCCCTCGGGGATGATTCAGTTCAATGACACGTCGAGGAGGTGTACAAGTCCCGTCCCCCCCCGGTCCCCCCCCCCCGTCCCCCCCGGTCCCCCCCCCCAGTCCCCCCCTCCGTCGGTTCAGCAGCGGTGTCGCCAAACGGCAGCTTAAATCACCAGTCTGAAACGCCCTGCGATCGCCCAGCCACGACGCCGGCCACAATGGAACCAGGTAGCATTCAGCAGGAAACGTCCCCCCAGCCAATTACACATGAGCTCATTTGTTGCCAAAACAGCCATTAATCCGAGCGGTGAGCCCCGCGGACCTGCTACTGAGGCCCCTACAACACAGCCTCCCCCCTCCCCTCCCCTTCCCTCCACCCCCACCCCCCCCCACCCCCCACCACCAGGGACTCATGACTCACACACTCAGAAAAACAACGAGTGAGCATTAGTTCCGGGGACAATTTAATGGATCGATGTTCCACAACAAGTTTACCAGATTCCATTTTTGCTAGATCTCGCCAGATGAATACAACAATGAATAAAGGTAGTGATGCAGATTATTTGAGAGATTTTTTTTGTGGGCTTTATTTTGTCATGAGTCTTGCCACTCTGATCAAGCCATTCAGCAAGTTTGCTCTTAAAATAATGACATTGTACCGTCCAGAAACTTTGCCCCTTTACACTAGACAATGACGACTTTCAAATGACATCTCAATGTTCTCAAGATGTCGAAATGTGATTTTGTGTGATTGAACACTTTAACACGTGTCTGGCCCCTGAATTTCTCCCTTTCCCTCTCACTCTTACTCCCTCTCTCCATCTCTCTCGTCCTCTCTCTCTTTCTCCATCCCCCCTCCCTCTCTCTTGCTCTCTCTCTTTATGAACACTGCTCCCAAACCACACTCGTTTTCACAATATTGAGTTTAGAACGGTACACAGCCTTGAATGAACATGACTCACCCCAACCACTTCTCCCAGCCGTTATAGGATAACGAGGATGACTAATTGTTAATCCTCATATAATAAATTGTTATGGCGCCTATTGAAAAACAGGTTACTCTCTAAATTGAGTACATCACATCCACACGGAATATGAGTTACGAAAAGTTTGGACACGGTATAGTCAGCATCTGAAGAAAAAAAAAAGAAAAAAAACATTCAATGTTGTATTTCAAAACCGAGGCACGATTTTCTTGCATCTGTGGTGGTTATGAACCAGCCGTGAGGCTAATAGAAAGACCACAGGTATTTCCCGAATGTAAACTTCAGGCTAGCTCAACTGTCCGCTGCTAAACATACAAACCACGGCTCAATGATAACCGCTTTCACTTCCAACCGGTTTCCTTGTTTGTTTACAGCAGGGCGCGGTGTCCATCCAACAAACCGCACTCCTTCTCTTTTGCTTGGTAAGACGACCAGATACATGTTTGTTTATCTCTGCCGAGAGGCTGAGAGTAAGTCATGGGTGGGGAATGCGGGCTGTTTAGGGCTGGGGCATGTTTTGTTTGTGTGTGTTTTTGTGTGTGTGTGTGTGTGTGTTTGTGTTCTTGCGTACCACGTGTGAGCACTTCCAGGGCCACTGTATGTAAACTCTCTACCAAAACCAATTTGGAAAACACGCGTTTATAAATGATAAAAACAATGGGAAATGTTTATGCAAATGAAATTATTAAGCTAATGGTCTTTCACGTCAACAAGTATCCACCGAAAACATCTGCTTGACGTGTGAGATCAAGAGCGTTGCAAGGAAAACTCCAATCTGTCACATAGCTCAACTTCCTGCCAAGTGAAAAAAAGAATCAGAAATAAACTCAGTTATAACGAAGCTCACAGGCATATTGTAAACACCCACACTCCAAGTCATGAAAGCGACTGCCGCCTCGTCCGCGTCGGGAATCGGTGAAGGAGGTTAAATCGACGTGCGCTGGCCATGATATTTACAAAGTTCACTCTAAACATCGTGTAGTGTTGCTTTTGGTGAGTTCTTTGATGGAAATATTTACTGCAGATCCGATAGTGGAGATGTTGTTCGTATAAGGCCAGATGTTTAGTTACCTTGCCAGTGGTTAAACACAGAGAGCCATCCTTAAAGCCATCCCAACCTCAAACCCAAATGGATTAGCATGGAACAGAAAGACCGGTCTTCCCTGAGTTAAGACAATGCGCAGAGACAAAAGATGTTTAATCGTTATGCCAAATATGTCAGTTTGAATGCGGCTCCACTGACTGTTTAACACCAAGTCATTAGGGAGGGGAACATTTTTTATGACCTTGATGGGATGAAATTAAGTGAATGAAACAAACAGCTTTTCAAAACAGCATTTGCTAATTGCAATTTGACATTTGGAGAATAAACAGCATACTTCTGTAGTACTAATCACAGTTTGAAACGTAAACGAACCAAGGAAAGTTCAGGAAAATACGCCCATTTAAAGTTACTGATAAATCCATCAAGTTAACCTAAATCCATCAATAACCCTCAAAATGATTAACTTGATTTCATGCAAAATTACCCATATTCATATCCGTCTTACATATTTTAATGCAGCAATCATATTTTAGGCTACAATCTTTCCTGATTTCATGGGCACTTACCCTTCTCTGATTTTATAGAGCTAGATGATTAGTAATGGGATCTTGATAAGACCGACAACATTTGTTTATGGAGACAGGAACGCTGAAGAATCTGATTGGCCGCTTCATAGTTGTGAATGATTCGAACCCGGAGCCTACCAGCAACTCTTCGAATCGCATTCACCCACCGCAGCTGTTCCTGCGCAAACTGTACGGACGCACCACGTTGCAATGTTGGGAACGTGAATCCAGTCGATTGGCTTGAATTCGAAGTATACGTGTTTCTACAGCTGCGATTTATCATCCGTCTACCCGCTGTTGCTGTTGGTAATTCACCCACCTTTTCAAGAGAGAGCCACAAAGGAAGATGAAGAGAAATATGACCCCTTTCGCGCTACAACCGAGCCTTTGATGTCAAGGAAAACCCAAAGCAGAGAATTTGTCCAGGTATGATTGCGAAGGTCACGGAGGTAAGAATTCGCCCTTGAAGGTTAAGAGCTGTAAGGCATTTGGCTCTGAGCGTGGATTACCTCTCATAAACTCAATCCTTTTAAGCCTTGTCACAAACCCGCCAAGGTATTAACCAGACTCAGCTGCAACAATCCATAATGACAACTTAAACCATTTTGCGCACAGTAGCAGAATAAACGTATTAAAGTTTGCAAAGGTGTTGCTGAACTTGGCCGATATCAGATATCTTCACTTCTGGATTTTGGATGGCTAATTCGAATATTTTTGTTCAATTCAGTCTATCAAAATACCACCTCTTCAATACCAGTTAATGTCCATATTAGGTACCAGACTGTTTCGGTTGATAATAAGCAGAATAAATCTGATATGAAAGTGTTAATTACAGCATAAGCTGAAATCTGGCAAAACTAACAGTACCTTCTCGAATGTTCTGTGTGTTTTTCTTTCAAATAAACCCAAACCCTCGTTCGGATACCTACAGTGCTGCTGGAGAGCTCGGCTCCCGTCGGTGGGTGGGGTCTCCTTCAGACCATCGCAGGGGCTGGTGTCTTCATCTGGTGTCTAGCTGGGATGTACGTACGACTGCGGGTCTCGCTTATCTCTTTCGAGGGATGGCGGTCGGATGGTCGTTCCGGAGAGGGCTCCTCTGGGCTCCGTGCATCGGCTGAGGCTAAGCAGAACTGCCTGGCCTGCTGAGGGCTGATGCCTTAATACTTGACTGGAGACAGGGCATCCTTGTCACGTTGACCGTTGCTTCTTTCTGAGTGGATGGAGAACAGATTAGGACATACGTGTTAGGCCTGGCAGTGATTTGCTTGTCTACTTCAGAGACAAGCTAGCGTATTTGATGTGCAGCAGTGTGTAACCTATCTTTAGGAGTTATTTACAGTAATGGGATATAAATATATATATATATATATATTAATGGTGTTTGTACTGACTATATATACATATTAGTGGTGTATATAATGGTACTGAATTGGCGCATTTCTAAGAGCTACCATGAGAAATATTCAACTAAATTGACAGCACCTCACACGATCCAGTTTCTAGTAAAGCACAGAAGGGCCTCATCAGACACATGTTTTAGATTTGGGCTTGTTTATACGTAATACACACACCAATACTTATCGCGGTAATTACAGAATAGTCAACAGAATAATTATCCATCATAAAGCGCCCAAAGGCTCTTCTTTTTTTATTCAACAGAACCAAATATGATGTATGAACAAACAGTATTGGATGCACTTGATAAAACATTCAGCAGATGTTGTTGCCTGCAAATCTGGTTTGTGTCCCTCTCAAGATTCAGTCGTAAACTCGCTTATTGGGACTGAGAGAGAGAGTGCACCATATTCCAGAAGATTCTGTATGAAGCAGCCACGGGAACGCTGAAGCGTGTGACTGGGAAGAGGGGACATGCGTGGGTGTGGACCACTGCATGGTTTTACAGAGGCCACAGGGACATTACATTTAGTCATTTAGCGGACAGGGACATTCCCCCCCCCCGCGAGGTAAATAGGGCGAAGTGCCTTACCCAAGGACACAACGTCATGTTGGCGTGGCCTGGGATTCCAAACCTTCTAATTACAAGCCAGACTCCCTTACCGCTCAGCCACCTGACTCCCAGAGAGACAAATTTTGTCTGTCAGGTGATGACATCAAGGCTGTTTGGAGGTTCAGACACTGACCCAATGACCAAGACACAGAATGTGATAAGAGAGATCTGTGAGAAATAAACAAAAACCTTTACGTACGCGAATGACATCAAACTCTTTAAAAAATCAAATCTTTTACGTAAAAAAATAAATTAATTCATAATAGATTCATTAAATCTACTCATAGATCATCTCATTATTATTTACCTCAGGAAATTGCTTAGATTACTCGAATACTTTTGCTCTAATCAGTTTCCACAGAAGTTATGAGAGTTGGGAGCCCAAGCGGTTCACGGTGTACCCTGATGGAACATCTCTGATACGGTCTCTCCAACCCGTCCGGCAGATTTCTCCAACACGACAACCCAAAGCGAGACCCACGGTGGAGGCAGAGCTCAATTAAACATCTGCACTGCACTCAACCTAATCCCCACAGCTCGAGACTGCATCAGCTCTGGTTTAAATGCCACATCTCTCCAATAAACCTGCCCGATGGAACTATCTCTCGTTCCGAACTCCTTTTATCTGGGTCACACGAGAGAGAAAATGGAGGCTGACAAAGCCAATGGTCCCGCTACCAAATATATCCAATATAAAACACTTCTCCAGGCCAATAATGGCTTACCTCGTCCTAAATCAAGCCTTTCCCTGGGCTCCGCTGGATTTGAGAAGGGGAAACATGAAGAACAACAATATTGTTACTTCAACTCTGAGGAATTTGTGGGCACCGAGTCAAGAAGACAAGACCCTGGAGGAGGCCTGGGCCACTGGAGTCTACTGAAGGCAGACAGAACAACAAACAAACACAAACAGAGTCATACATTAGCACACAATCGCACAAAACACACATGCAGTCGAACGGACATACGCGCACATGCCTGTACACGCGAACACGCTTGCACGTGCATGCAATGACATGTGCACGCACGCAAACGCACCCAGGCACAGGGACGGCAAGGTTGCCGCACACTTCTACACAAGCACGCGTCCTCCTCCACTGTCCTGCTGTTCCCAGCTGCTGTCTGTCTGCAGGAGAGGCCTAGGCCCCGCCCCCTCAACTTCACACCCTGGCTAAAGTAGATCTCTAAATATAGAACTGAACAGCTCGTAGGGGGTTTATCTGAAAAGCAACACATTGTCTTGCCCTTTCCTTTCCTCTGTGAACAGTGCAGGCACTCGTGTTATCAGTGGCACCAAGGCACTGGGACGGATCCCTTCCTTCTCATCCTCCATGGCAGCTTCTGTCTGGTCTGCTAGGATAGGCTGGTGTTTGCATGGCAGACCGGACACCATCGGAAGAGAGTCTGAAGATAGACTGAAGACAGTCTACATATAGACTGAAGGTAGACTGCAGACAGTCTAAAGATTGACTGAAGACAGTCTAAAGATTGACTGAAGACAGACTGAAGAAGTCTAAAGATTGAGGACAGACTGAAGACAGTCTAAAGATTGACTGAAGGTAGACTAAAGACAGACTAAATATTGACTGAAGGTAGACTAAAGACAGACTAAATATGGACTGAAGGTAGACTAAAGACAGACTAAAGATCGACTGAAGACAGTCTAAAGATTGACTGAAGGTAGACTAAATTCAGACTAAAGATAGACTGAAGACAGTCTAAAGATTGACTGAAGGTAGACCAAAGACAGCCTAAAGATTGACTGAAGACAGTCTGAAGCCAGGCTGATGACACACCGAAAACCATCCTCAGACTAGTATTACCCAAACACAAACTGTGTCATTTACTCTGACTTGTGTTTTGCCCATAACAGTAAGTAAACCGCCACTAAATCTGGACAAATATGAGAACACAACGGTGCATTAGCTCACATTGCATGGCGTAATCACAGTGTTATTAATAGAAGAAACCGAGTTTTGTTTGGATATCATATCCCCCATGATAATTGAAGCCAAATGTTTCCAAATGAAAGCTTATACAGCACACGACAGTGAGTTCCATCACAGCAGAATTGATTTGTGTATGTAAACAAACAGAGGAGGAGAAAGGACGGGAGGAGTGGACGGACAGCCCCAAAGCACCAAGCTGGTTCTTCAGGGATTCGGGAGATGCCTGCTTATCGAGAAAGCCAGGTTCCGACACGAAAACACGGTTCATGAGTCAGCGAGTAAAGGAAAACAAACACATCTGAACAAAACACACATTTCAAGAAACTGGGTATGGTTTGCGAGTGTACGTGGGTGCACACGGTGCAAGTGTGTGTGTGTGTGTGTGTGTTTGGGAGCGCATGTGCGCGTTTTCGCCTCTTGTGACATAAACGAATGAATCAATGAATGAATATTGGTGGGTTTTCCTTGCCTTTCTTGAGGGTTGAGGTTGGTTGAAGGGCAGTTCTATGGGCCTATGTGAAGCCCGCTGTGACATTGCTTGTAAAAAGGGATATACAAATAACTGTTGATTTGATTGGATTTGAATCATGATTGGCTGGATAACGAGGGTAATCAACTTTTCCTTGTCTACATTTCTACCCACCGCACGACGCAAGCCACACATAATAAAGACCCCACCCCAAAAAAGCCCCAGCCCAACCCCAGTCCTCTCGGTCCTTGCTCAGCATCTGCTCTATGGCAGCCAGCTGCTTTTGATAAACCAGTAATTGGATTCACTTGTTTTAATTTAACTCACTACTGTAGCCTTGTTCCATAGCTCACCGCAGAAGCGTGATTACCCACTAACTTTATGTTCAATTTCCTTTTCAGTCATCATTACCCAGCGTAGAGAAGCAGTCGAAAGTATTAACACCCCGGATGCCTGCTCTTATAACCGGGCAGGCCCTTAATCATATCCAAACTACCCTGTCGATACGCTCCTCCAGCCGGGTTATAGGATCCTAATTACTGACCTCACAGCATATTTCTTTACCGGAACGGCCTAGCAGGCAATTTATTTCCCTGTCAATAACTTGACATCCGAGAACATACATTATGGTTTGAGATTTCATCTACTTGTAAAACTATTAGACTAATATCCAGAACGTCTTTTTTTCCTGGGCCTGGGAAGAATGAAGGCTATTTTGAATATTTCGCAAGAGGTATGTGAGTTCAAAATCATAATTACAGTTGTAAGGAGCAGGGACACCTTCAAAGACATATTATTATTATTATTATTATGTTGTTGTTATTATTATATGTGATGTTGTGTCCTTGTGCAAGGCACTTCACCCTACTTGCCTCAGGGAGAATGTATCTGTGCTTCCTATTGTAAGTCGCTTTGGATAAAAGCGTCTGCTAAATGAGTATTTCTTTAATTATTTATTATATTACCTCTCCCAGGAATCTTCAACGGCGTTAAGTGCGGAGGAAGTGACGAACCAACTTGCCGCTTTCTGAACGCTGCAGGTTACCAGGCGCGCACACGCACGTCTACTGATGCGTGTTCACGACACGGAACTTTTCAGGAAATTCCCAACCCACTTCATTTGAACGAGCCTCGAGACCACGGCGAAATTCCCTCGCCTCCGAGTGACTAGAGTGTTCGCCAGTAAAGAAAAAATCAACTTAGGAAAGAAGTCCGTTGAAGATGTTCGGATCAGTTGAACTGCATGGGTAACTGCGTGAAGCGCAGGTTCTGACGGAAATAGCCGAGCCGAGCCGAACGGTCAACCGAGTCGTCAGGCGCACACCAATGTCCAACGACAGTCCAGGGGTCTCATTTATAAAGGAGTGCGTAGAATTCTTACTAAAAGTGTGCGTACGCCCAAAAGCGTAAATTGGCGTACGCACACAAAAATTCAGATTTATAAAACCGTGCGTACGCACACCTGTAGGCAATGTTCGCTTTATAAATCACAGCTTAACCACAAGTGTGCGTACGTAAAGTATCATTGCACCCCGCCCTGAACGCGCCCATTTTTAACCATAAATGGTCAATGCAAAGGACCTCATGAATGCTAATCTAGTATCATTATCATGCATGAACCTGGCAGGTGATTCTTTTTCACGGTGAATCAAGGCAAACAAAAAACAACACTAGTGCGACAGCGCCAAGTGGCAGAACCGGAGAAAAAGCGGTAACAACTGCAGAAGTAAATTCCATGTTTAAGTATCTTGCATGGCGATTAAACGAATTCTGATTCTGAAGTGTAATGAGTGTAGTGATTGCGCGAGAGCTTAACAACTGTATTTCCAGTTTTTGACATATGATGATATATGCACAGTATTAAAGAAATATATTTAGTTATACTTTGTGTTCTGTAGTTACATGCATTTCAGCCTCCTACACTGCGGTAAAAGGACAATCTGATTGTGAGACAGACAGCGCTGAATATTGATTACAAATTTGAGTTGCATTGTACAAGATGTGTATGGAACAATTGTCACGCAGTTCAAGCTCAAATAACACTGATGTATTTAATCTTCATTATAATCATAAATTGAGTCAATGTGTGTGAGAACAACAAAATGCATAAATATTACGAGTTATAGCTTCTCCGACTTTTACTTTTTGCAGTATGTGTCTCCAATTCCCACTGTCTCCAAAAAGTGCGTAGGTTTACGGGAGGGTCATAGTTTGCGTGGAGGACCGCACATTCTACCGCCAAGTTTGTTTTTTATAAATCACTGACTTTGCGTGAAAACTGGCGTACGCACATTTTCAGCCCCGTTTTGTGCGTACGCAAGCTTTATAAATGAGACCCCAGGATGTCTTGACAAGGCAGCCAGCAGGGGATTCGAATAGACTGTCTGTTAGACGGTTCATTTCTAGACTGGCTGTTAGACTATTCATTTCTATTCAACTGCGTTAAAAGCTTTCACATTCATGTAGGATAAATGTCAGAATCAGAATACATTGAGACCATGTACCATGGTGATTTTGCACTTTAAATAATAAATTGATTGATTGAGAATCTGTTTTTATTCGCTATGCAAGATATACAAACACAGAATTTACAAAGGCAGGAAAGAGCAAACATAGAACATATATGGAGCATAATAAGGATAGATACAAATAGAATACACATTTTAATATAAAATACAAATAAGAGAAAAGTGAGAGAAAAGTGGATGTAGTTGTACATTCACCAAAAAAAAAATATATGTAAAAAATTGAACATATTCTGCTGATGGGGTTTTTAATATCGCGAGACAATTATTCCACTATTCAAATGGATGAAACACACGTCACACAACGTACGTGTTTGCTTTAATGATTAGCTGCGGGCTTGTACATTATTATTATTCCCAGGTTCGGTGTGCGTGTGAGCCGCAGTTTGGACTTAATATAGAGCAGCTGAAAACTCTGAAGCTTATGCACGCGTTGGTTATTATGCTCATTCTAGCATATCGACGCCATATTACTGTATTAGTGTGGTGTCGACCTGGCGTAGCCTCCCCATGATGTCTGTGCACGAAATGTTATGATCTGCTCGGCCCATTCAGTCTTTTCAAGTCCATCCCAGCCTCTGATAGACGAACACAAAACAATCGATCGTGAAACGAAGTTCCTGTAACGTCTTATTACCAGAGCTGTTGGTCGAAAACTTGTTTTTACATTTTTATTAACAAGAAACACGTTGTCTGGGAGGTATCATGCGAGTTGCGCTTGTTACAGACTCGATGCACGCTCAATGAGCTGAATATTAAGAACTTTCATCGGTACCAGGGCTGAGCAGGACAGCCAACGTCACCGAATACTTCCCGTGACTCATAGGCTGGAGGCGAGAAAGGCCAAAAAGGAGAGGGGTGTGTGTGTGTGTGTGGGGGGGGGCTATTCGGTGACCTTATGATGTTGTAATTTAACGTGCAGCATGGTACTTCTTCTAAAAATAAAAAGAGGCTGTCAGACCCAAAATAGCAGCTCTATTTCTGTTGCTGGTGTTTCTTTTGGACGCCCCTTTCTCTTTAGGACGGGGGGGCGGGGGGGGGGGGGGGGGGGGCAAGAGCGTGTTGTTTTGTTTTTCATTCCTCCTCCCGAAAAAGAACAAAGCGAGAGAAGAGAAGAGAGAGAGCGAGCGAGAGATCGGCTCCGGAAGCTTCCTCCATCATCACAAACCGCCAACAGTTGTCTAAACTACTTGAGCCCTCTCACGTTTACGCCCTGACGCCGCCATTCTAGCTCCGTGGAGTTTGCTGGCGTAATTGTTTGTGTGATTGGAGCTGCTGCCCAGGCGATGGCTCTGTGTTTTGCCGGTAGGACGACCGCAGAGGCGACGCCGCCATTCGAACGCTGACCTTTGACCTTTGAATCGCAACGGGGGTTCGCCCGCGACTTGAAGCGCTGAGGACGCCGCTGTTTTCTCTCCGGGCCTCGTTGCGCGCGGTCGGAGCGAGGTAACCGGGAGATGAGTCACCGGTGCGGGGCGTGTGCCTTCTCCTCAGGCGGCAGCTGGTCTCCACCTCTCTTTGATTGCGTCTCGGCACTCTTTATCTGCATCGCTCGCTTTGTCTCTCACCATAACACAAGTGCGTAACATCAATAGCACTGACAAACACTGTAATGGCTCCTTTTTTCCTCTCTCTCTCTCTCCCCCTCTCTCGTGTCTCTCCCTCTCCCTCCTTCCTTCAGCCGGCAGCTATACGATGCCCTGATGGTGCACTACTACTTAAAGTTACCCCTGTTTAGGTTTTCCCTGCTTTTAAAAGCCCCGCAGCTATAACAACTTCCCAGTGCCTATTTCTGACCCAAACACAGACGGAGGAATGTGTTTTATACACTCGCACAGAGACTAAATGTGCTCGCAGGAAATTACCTCAAAACACTGACTGACAGTGATCTGTGGAAAGACCCAGCCGGCAAAGATGTGGCATTGTGGGACAGCAGCCATTCAAGATTCAACGTTCTGACAACAGGTACGCTGCCTAAGCTCTAAGTCGTCACAGAAAGAGAAAGCACTGTGAGTTATTGTACCTAAGAACTCAAAATACATGACTGCCGTAAAGAAAATGTCGACTCTTAACGCGATAGCCAGGTCAACAATGTACCCAAATCATTATTTTACCAACCTAACAGCTCATCGTCCCGAAAAAAGCTCATTTCCACCCTTGGCAAGCGAAGAAATCTATATTACGTTAATGTTGAACCAAAGCACCAGACTCAATTTATGAGCAGAAGGTTCTAGACTAAACCTCCGATCCTGTTTTCATTCGAAGACTCAAATAAGCCCCAAGTGTCTGCCTACTTGATATGTGTATTATCTCACTCTCACTCACCCCATCGCCCTTCCCCGGGAAATACTCCACACCGCTAGATACATTTCCACTCATTATAAAGACAGTTGCGAACGCCGTATCACCTTGTTTTAAGCTGAAATTCTATCCCGGACTTATGATAAACCAACACGTCTCATTCCATGGAGTAACACAGCAGGGTTCTCCCTCTGATTATTGAATTTATGCGATGTGAAATATTGACTTGAAACCTCATCACCTGGTTTGAATATTAAAAGCTCGTCATGCCCCAGTACAGCCAACAGATGTCCGTTTCGGAGGGTCTGAATGCCAGTTGTGTGAGAAGCCTCTTCCAAGACACGATTTGACGACAGGGTTAGACTGCGTCGAAACTCGGATGTTTTATGTCTGGAAAGCCAGGAGGCAGTATCTCATGTTGAAACAGATGAAGCCCGGGTTCGAAGACGGGGGTGGGGGGGGGGCTGGAGGGACGCGGAGCCTGCGGGTACTCGAGCGAGCGTGGGCGCCTGCAGAAAGAAAGCTGCAAATCTGTTCAGCCCGTGTGTGCCGGCGCAGGGCGGCCATCTTTGTTTTCGTTTCGTCGACCACACCGATAGTTTCGTACGGGAGACAGCGCTCAAGACCCCCGCCGATTGGAAACAGATTGGACATGACGAGAGTGTTTGCAGCCGGTTGTGTGGAGACGAGCCTGCGGTCGGGAGTGTGCGAGGCTGCGTTTGTGTTGATTGGGGCCGGGGGGGGGGGGGGGGGGGGCGCTCTGCGTGTTCGTCTGTGTGTGTGTGCGTCTGCGTATGTCTTGTGTCAGGTGGTGGATTTCGATTCCGTCTGTACCACCCGTTAAAAACACAGTAAAGCTGGGCAGGGAGCGGAGTCTGAAAGCACTGTGATGAGGCCTAAAGTGCAGCTGACGAATGCTAGAAAGGGGCCAAGCTATATAAAAGAGAGATCTCTCGCTGCCATTGAAGTGAATTTCAAACAGTTGTTTCTAATTAGGCCCAGCTCCTGGGATCAGCCCAGGAGATACCTTCCCCTCGGAGCGTCTCTGCTTCTATAAACAACCCATCCCCTGCTTTCATAGTACCTCGAACCCTGGACCATAACCAGGCACAGTCTCAGGGTCTGGCCCTGGTCTAAAATCAAGGCTCTTTCTTGAAAGGTTCCAAGCCCAGAGCAAAGCCCAAAGTCAAGGTTAGGACCGAAGAACTACCTGTAACCAGAACAGTAACATGGGCAAATAACTAGATCCAGGGTGAAGGTCAGGACCAAAGTACTACCTGTAACCAGGACAAGACCATTGGCAAAAACTAGGTCCAGGGCCAAACCCAAGAAGCTACATTTGACCAGGACTGGGATAAGGGTCTAGAATGTATCCCAGAATCCAGTTCTAGACCAGACCTGGCTACTTGATCAAAACCAGGAAAGGCAACTTCAGCCAAGCTGTCTACACAACACCACCAGAGTCCCAATTTATAATAATCATGTTTTGAATATTTACCGAGGTCACAAAGAAAGAATCTCTGAAGTTAACCGTGAGTGCCAGGGCAGATCTAAACACCATGTATCATGACTGGAGCCCCAAAACACAGAGGCAGGGCCACACTATCAGCCTGACATCTTTACACAGAAATACTCAAGTGCTTCCATACAGATATTTAGTCAACATGCCACATTGTCTTTACCTCTCCTTCTGTCTCCCCAGTTCTCCTCAGCCGTCGGTTTCTCCCTCTTTCTCTCTTTTCCCCCCTCCCCTTTTTCCCAGACAAACTCACCCATGGTCCCTCCTCTTCTGCCTCCTGATCCATTTCTCTCCTTTTCTCCCCCCGAACGTCAAAACACTCTCAACTAACGGCGCTTGCCGTTTTCACCGACAGCGGTGCGAAGCTTCTCCCCCCCCAAACTCGTCAGAGTGAACCGTCGGAGGAATCTTTCTTTCTCTCCTTCCGTCAAAAGAAAAGAACTCGTTAACTTTTTCTTTATCACTCCAGCGTCAGTCAAGGCTATTATCATCTTCTTGGGTTACCCATCAAAAGCTTAGAGTTATGAATCTTAATACTTTAATCTTTTGAAGCTTGTATCACTGTGTATATTCTTGTGAAATATACACATAGTCTGTGGCTATACTTTGATTACAAAGTAGAAGTAAAAAAAAACAAAAAAACATTTACAAGCGCCTGATAAATCTGATCAATCTGGGTTTGCAGCCTCTTATAAAGTATACACGCTATTATTACAGAGTAATTTATGCTGTTAGAAGTGTTATTTTTGAATTGCTTAATTCCATGCCGATCTTTGAAGGAATCTCAAAAGGCTGTGATAACACATTTGGCTGCTATTTGGTAACCAGAGAAGGACAGTGACGCATCATCGCAGTTCATAAATCCAATTAAACCGCCATTCCGGCCGTCGTTCCAATGAACTCTCGCCGCAACGGATAAAAACATTCAAACCGAGGCGTCGAGTTGGTTAACTTCTGGAATGAAGCTACGGCCCTTCCGCGGGCAGAGATGGAAACAGCCCCCAGTGCTAGACAACGTGACTCACCGTCTCCGTCAGGTCCAGTTGCAGGAGGGTACAGAGGGGTCCTTTGCTCCCGAAACGAGACGTCGTTCCACAGGCCTCCTTGCTGTCACCGCGACCGTCGGCGCGGGTCTGTGAGGACAGCTAGCGTGTTCTCCTCTCCCGGAGTGCGTAGGCAGACTCACTTAAGTCTATTTATATAATCCGAACTTTGTTTGCAGTTTGGGTTGTTACCTTCACTGCTTATCTCACTAAGTTCTATTTAAGAGCCGGATGAGGTCATTGGATAAGGTTGATTTGTAGAATGCTGGCTCGTGGGGGCTGAAGGGGCATTGAAGGAGTTTCCGGAAGAAACCATGGTAACCTTCAAGGTAGTAACAACACAACAACAAACCATCCAGCAGTTCATTCATGCCCTGTACAGTCTGAGGTTCATTCAAACCCTGGATGAAACAGTCTGAGGTTCATTCAAACCCTGGATGAAACAGTCTGAGGTTCATTCAAACCCTGGATGAAACAGTCTGAGGTTCATTCAAACCCTGGATGAAACAGTCTGAGGTTCATTCAAACCCTGGATGAAACAGTCTGAGGTTCATTCAAACCCTGGATGAAACAGTCTGAGGTTCATTCAAACCCTGGATGAAACAGTCTGAGGTTCATTCAAACCCTGGATGAAACAGTCTGAGGTTCATTCAACCCCTGTATGAAACAGTCTGAGGTTCATCTGTGTTAAACGGTCTGAGGTTCATTCAACCCCTGTATGAAACAGTCTGAGGTTCATTCAACCCCTGTCTGAAACAGTCTGAGGTTCATTCAACCCCTGTGTGAAACAGTCTGAGGTTCATTCAACCCCTGTGTGAAACAGTCTGAGGTTCATTCAACCCCTGTGTTAAACGGTCTGAGGTTCATTCAACCCCTGTATGAAACAGTCTGAGGTTCATTCAACCCCTGTACGAAACAGTCAGCGAGCGACTCAAAACCGGTGGAAGCTTTTTGACAGCCACAAATCTAACCTTCCTGCTTTAGGTGTAAAGATTGAGTCCTCAACGTCCATAGCTTTTCCCTTTTCCTTTGGGTTTACATGATTAATCAACCTCCATCTATTAGCGATCCCAAGCCGGTCTCACACAACACTGCCAGCAGGAATTCGTCAACCTTGACGTCTATCGGACCAAGACCGCTTTGAGTTCCTGTTTCAGTCGGCTGAGGTCGTGACCTCCAGGGTCTCGGTGGATGGTAATGATGAGGATCAACAGAGGAACACACTTCCATCACAGATTGTTCATGTTTATTGTTCCTGTCGGGAAAAGGAGTCAGAGGAATTCAGGCCTTCATATTGATCTTCCCGTACAGATCTTCCCACACAGTGACAAATAACAGCCTTTCTGGATGGGGTCGAATTCCCTTAAATGTAACGTACTGTAGGCGCAATAGCAAAATTGTCTATCTGGTTTGAGTTTTGACCGACAGGCCATTGCCTGGGAAAAGAGGCGTTGCGGTGGGGGGGTTACGCCGTTAGAAGCCTTCTGTGACGCCTGCAGCCAAGCTCATTTGATACCCCGTAAGAGGACGGGTAATATTCCCCGAGTCACTCTGGTATTTACAGGAAGCCGCAGTCGTTACCACAGCTCAACGCTAAAGCGTGAAAACATTGGGAGGATGAACGGAGCTGCAGAGCGCACTCGGGCGGGGGGGGGGAACCGGATCCCTGCGTTGGGATCGCGCCTCTCCCGCTCACCGTCCTCTCAGGGAAGCCGGGGGGGGCGAGAGCTTCTGGAAGCCTCCGCGGCACATCGCCGCCCTCCGAGAACAAAGACGAAATATGCGAGGTGATAAAAGTGGAAACAGACCCCCCCATCCCCGCCCCCCCCCCCCCCCCCCCCCGGCTGACGGGCGAGCGCGTGCTCCGATCGAAACGCAGCGGCGATCCGGGCCAGCGCGAGGCGAGCCGCCGGCGACGTCGCGGTGTTCCGCGCCGTCGACGGAACTCGAGGGGGGGGGGGGGGGGGGAGGGGGAACGGACCGGCGGAACGTGGCAGGCGCGAACCGGACGCGTGTTCAAAAGGACGCGTCCTCACCCGCTGATCGATGGGACTGTTACGCGGTCTACCTTGCTTGTCGTCTAAATTTAGATCTCTGATTCAGTTCCCCTGTTGTTTCCCTCTGCTGCGTTCTGGCGCCGAATTCAGTCATTACCTCAGTTTTCACAGATTTGAGCGAGTGGGCTGGAGAGACCGGGCAGAGAACACGATGTCATCCAGTCGTAACAGAATCTGCTGGTATGTTGAACCGGACCCAGCGTAGAGTGTAATGGCAAAACAAGAGTGATTATTCACGTCCAGATATGTCATACCCACTACAAACTGAAAACATGCTCATATTAGTGCCTGGCCAATTCACTCTCAGGCAGCTACACGAAGCCAGACTCTGCTTACAGACCTGCCTTCTCTCCAAATCCCCTTCCAACATCTCAGCAACGTTATTAACAATTATTACATGCATTCCGATCCTCCATGTGCCTGGGTGCAGGTGGTACTCTATCGGTTTGAAGTCATCGAGCGATGAAAGAATCAAGTCCAAACACTTCTCAGGGTCGCCGCCCCCCCCCCCCCCACCACCACCACCACCACCACCACCACCACACCCCCCCAGTCGCTCGACAGGAGCCTCGTAAATGTTTGATAGCCTCAAACGCGGATGGATGCAGGCCAGCAGAGATGCAGAGGGGGCGCGCGTACGTCGGAAATGAGCCGGCGCATGTCGAACCGTACAGAAAGTCGAGGAGGAGAGAGAGTTATCGGGGGGGGGTGTACAGCGCGGCCTTTGAGACCGTCGCGAGAGCGTCTTGGCCAGGCTGTGTGGCTCGGAGCCCCCCCCCCCCCCCCCCCCCCCCACACACACACACACAGGTGGAAGTGTACGTTAACAGCGAAGCAGGCATTTCTACCTCCCACGGATCGCGGAGCCGGTAATCGGATGCAGATGCAGGCTGACAGCCTCGATTCACGCTTGGAGAGGCGTGGCAACATCCCTGGGGGGGAAAATCGTGCTGTCTGCCAGGCCAATAGTAGCCCCCTGAGTGACCGAGAGGGGTCCTCTGAACTGGTCCACACCTGAGAGATGTCAGCATTAACTGCTGTACCCAAAACAAATTCCACCAACTCTGTTGTGCGGCCTTTAATAAATTATTCTGATTCTCTGGTCGCCTCCACCGCATTATTGATAGTAGGCTCAGGTCTTACCTCAGCGGCCTGGGTTCGAATCCAGTCCTGGCAACTTGCTGCATGTCTTTTATTTCTCTCTATGTCCCTGCCATTCCTGCCACATACTATAACTTGAGAGGTTGCAGGTTCAATTCCCACCCCCCTGCCCCCATCATCCGGCATGTTGCTTTGGATAAAAGCGTCATCCGAACGAGCCAAAATATCATCGTCGTTCTGTGTCTGTTTTTAATTGTGTCGCTTTGGTTCTACATGTTCCCCCTTGAGGGAACGAACTATGGGGACCAAATGTGGTGGTCGTCTTTATTAAAGTTCTGTTTCGAAGGAAACGTTTCTTCTTCAAAGCCCACCTGACCCACAGCGCAGTTCTAATAGGATGAAAGCATGTCCAGTAACAGCTATCTCACAGGCTAATATGTTCCAATGCCTTTCGCGCAGTCCAGACTTATGAGCTACACAGGCGGTTCATTCGATAAATCAAAAAATGTGTCTAGAATTTTCTGGAAAGCGTTCACACACCAAGGCACGGAATTAGATTTATGAACTTTCCTAATCGGGTTTCTCTCAGCGTCGTACAGAAAACCCTTGTTCCCTAACGCTATCTGTTGATTTTCACATGGTTCGTCAGCTCGCCGATAACTGGATTTCACACCGTCAATAACCACGGTGGAATTCGGTGTTAACATCGTTCGTGACATCATAACATAGTTTATGACATAGTGTCTACACACCGAACATGTTTTCGCCGCATGAACTGTGTCATACTGACAGGATTTTGACAACAAGATCTATAACAAGGAGGAATCTGTTTTTGAGACGTGAAGGAGAGTCGGGTTTTTTTCCGCCTCTCGTGACAGTTTCGCTGTAAAACTGCGGTTCATCTGAAGGCTTGCGACACACAGGCCTCCAAAAGCGCCGCTCCTACGGTTCGTGTATACAAGGATCCAAAGGTTTACGACAAACAGTGACAAATAAAAAAGAGAATTCTCTTTCGTCTGGGCCTCCCGTGTGTCTAAACACAGCGACTTTTATACGTCAAAGAACGATGATACGTGTCTCTCCTCCTTTAAGATAAACACTGGGATGTTGTTGTTAAATCTCGTGGGACGTCTTGGGCCGGGCCGGACCAGGTTTTTTGCAGTCTGCTGAAGAATACTTGACTCTCTTCTCAGAGGTCCTAACTTCACTCGTTTTCACAGCTGACAAAGACAATACGGCACAGTAATGTGTTACAGCCCAGCCTTGGGGGGGAGGGGGGGGGGGGCGGATTAAAGAGGGGGCTGTGGTGACTTCAAAGTTTTCGAAAACGTTGCATGTTGTGCTCTCGCGTCGAACGTCGGGAACGACCGCGAAGTGTTCAGCGTGTTCTTTTAACTTCCTTCTACCTCAAGTTTCTTTTGTATTTCTTTTTCTTTTTCATTCCGCAGCTATCGTTCCTCTCCCTTCTGACGACGAAAGGCGGCGGCGCTCTTGACGCTCGCGAAACGGAGGTCTCTCTCGACGGTCACCCGTCTCGATCCGTGATCGTCACGTCGACGCGATGACCTAGCGGTGTCTCTCTCAGTCGTCAGTTATCTTCCGGCACGCACAAACAGACACACAAACATCCCCTGACATGTATACACGCCGCCATTCCTACAGGAGCCGGCTCTCCGCGTAACGTTTCCAGCAAACCGAGGGCGTTGAAGGAAAGGATCCATCATGCGGGAAAACTCTAAACAGCCTAATGACACGTGGCAATATAAAATGGAAAATTTAAATAAACACAGGCTGGTTGTTTGTAGGCACCCCTGGTACAATAGCCCAAACACTGGGCATTTGAGTAATCATTACTAGTCATAACTCAACGCTCTGGAGATGTTAAATAAACAGTATACTTCTGTAAAGCATATACAACAAGACCCACATTTACTTTAGCCGGATTACAGGAATCTGGGAGCTGAAGGGGACTGGCTAGGGCCTGGGGAGAGGGTCTGATAGCATCATGTCATGTGCCTTTCCACCAATCAGAGAGCGTTCCTGGTCCGGGGTATCGAAGACATACAGGCAGGATGGCGTGGTGCGATGTTAGATTTCTGTGAATGTCGGCGAGGCAGAGAGCGGTCAACTTGATATGCCAAACATCTTTTATCGGTCTTTAAAAAATATATAATGAAGACAGAACATTCCTAATTATATATTTTTTCGAGACAGAACATTCCTAATTATATATTTTTTTAAGAACGATAAAAGAAATCCATCCGGAAGTCATTTTCAAGATTGAGAATGACTTTCGGAGTCTACATCGACTTATTGTAAAAGACAAAACATTCCTAATTTGATAGGAGTGTTACATCGTAGAAAAGTATTCAGAGGTAGTCATCTGGTTACCGGAGGGTTAAAATCAAAGACGTTTCGACCGTCACCCATCCGAAAGTCATTCTCAATCTTGAAAATGACTTCCGGATGGATTTCGAAAAAGTCTTGATTTTGAAAACAGCGTCCAGATGACTACCTCTAAAACCTCTGTCTTTTACAATAAGTATCGCAAATAAACCCAGGTTAGACTACACAATCAACAATGATAACCTGAAACTAAATTGAATGAAATAATGAAGTCACGCCCGGACAAGTAAACAGCGATAAACCTTCTTGTAAGTTTCACGGTGAAACTTTGGCTCGCCTTGAATCTGGCATCGATTGCAGCCTCCGAGATGTAAATAAAGGTGAATAACGTCTCCTTTCCCTCTCAACTCTGCCTCTCGTCTCTGCTCCTACAACACGTCCAAGTCAAACACCTTTGTTACCGATTCAATGTTGATTTATACAAAAGCGTAGACTGGTGTATGCTTTATGTAGATGCGGTACGCGCTGATCTCATGAATTCCTGGCTTCTAATTGGCTCCTAAGTGGGCTCGATTGCATTGGGCTTGACCAAGAACAACAGGACCTGTTCCTTCTTGAGGTCCTGTCATGCTGCCACCAATCAGCAGGTAAGCGTTGCGCTCGAGGTCAGGGCTGCCCCTGCCCCCTCCAGAGGAGGACCAGCGGGGGAGGGGGAGGGGGGAGAAGGGTGAAGGAGGAGGAAGAGGAGAAGGAGGAAGGCGAAGAGAAGGAGGAGGAAGACGACGAGCAGGAGAGGGGAAGGGGGGAGAGAAGGAGGAAGGGGGAGGAAGAGGAGCAGGGCAAAGAGAAGGAGGAGGAAGACGAGGAGCAGGAGAGGGGATGGGGGGTGAGAAGGGCGAAAGGGGTGGGCGAAGAGAACGAGGAGGAACAAGCTGGAGGAGGAGAGGTGAGAGGTGAAGAGGAGAAGGAGGAAGTGGAGGAACAAGGTGAAGGAGGAGGAGTGGTGAAGGGGGAGAAAGAGGAGAAGGAGGAAGTGGAGGACCAAGGTGAAGGAGGAGGAGAGGTGAAAAGGGAGAAGGAGGAGATGGGGAGCAGGATGGGAGAGGAGACTCATAATACACCGAGGTGTGGAGTGGATAGGAGTCGTTGTTTTTTTTTGGGTTTTTTTTGGGGGGGGGGGGGGGGGGGGGCGCCTCAGATTTTCCGTGTTTGACGTTAGCCATGTGTTGTTTTTGGTCGAGGAGCAGCCCATCGAGGTTATCAGGATGATTGTTATTGTGCTTGGATTGTTTGACAAAGAGCAAATCCTCTTGTTTTGAATACCTTTCCCTCTCGATGGCGTTCCTGAGCGCTCTCGGGCCGACCGGAGGAACGGAGCAGCGCCTCGGGTCGATCAGGCGCTCCCCCTTTTCCTTCCCCTCGACCACCGACAGAAAAACGGCGGCCGTCGCCTCGGATTCTTCTGATTGGTCGGCCCCTTGTCAAGTCAAACTGCACCGTCAGGCCGAACAGGGATGGATGTGAAGATCATAGAGAGGCCTGATTAAGCGGGGCTTTTACACGTCAAATCCAGCTCCTCACACGCTCTTTCTGTACCGTGTGTGAAAAGAAAAAGAGAAAAAAAAACCCTCACGTTTATGTCATTCTGTCAGTCCCCCGGCGGCCATTACTAACCCAATATCCTGTTTCAGAGTGAGAGGGCCCCCAAGTCTGTTGCTTTTGGCCCCTCACCAAAGCGTGAAAGTATGAAAATGATCCAAGTCACGGCCCCGGAGCGCTTTTTTTTCAAAACCCTCCCTGCTCCTCGAGCAGACCTGAACATCTTACCGCGAGGCCTGGTCTGGCCTACCAGCTCGCCCTCAAGCCCACAACCCAGCCCCCCCTAACCCCCCCCCTCCGTTCACCCCTTCTCCCACTCCCCAAAGGGGGGAAAAAAAGGGGTGGGGGGTGGGGTTTGGATTGGAGAACCAGGGCTATTTGTAGCCATTTGTAATGTCGCATATTTCGATGACTACTATGGCCAGCGATTGCAGCTATGCGGAGAGCGTAGATAAACAGTGTTGACTTCCTCTGGGGCCGTTATCATCGTTCTCATACACTCAGTGCCCCGCTCTTTACCCCGGGGCGCTCAGCGTGTCGTATTCCTCCAGGGTGTCAGCCCCAGTAATAGCACAACGTGTTGTGTGTGTGTGTTTTTGTCTGTTGTGTGGGTGTGTTCGTCCGTTTGTCTGTCCGCCTGCCTGTGTGCGTTTCGGTCTCTACGTCTGCGTGTTTTTGCGGTGCTTGCGTGTGTGTGTGTTGTGTGTGTGTTGCGTGTGTGTTGTGTGTGCTGGTCCTTCTGTGTGTGTGTGTGTGTGTTTGCTAGAAAACAAAGGCCGGGAATCTCCATCAATAGGGTGGCCCCTGCCGGCTTCCCATTGGCCAGTTGAAGTCAACCTTCATGGGAGAAGCCCTCACGCTGCCTGTTCCTGGTCTGACACTTACTGACTCCGAGTCAGAGTCACTGGCACAGAGTCACACAGTCACACAGTCACACAGTCACACAGTCATATAGTGACATTGTCACAGTGTTCCACAGTCATAGTTCCACAGTCACAGTGTCACAATGTCACAGTGTCACAGTGTCCCACAGTCATAGTTCCACAGTCACAGTGTCACAGTGTCCCACAGTCATAGTTCCACAGTCACAGTGTCACAGTGTCCCACAGTCATAGTTCCACAGTCACAGTGTCACAGTGTCCCACAGTCATAGTTCCACAGTCACACAGTCACAGAGTCACACAGTCACACAGTCACAGAGTCACACAGTCACACAGTCACACAGTCACACAGTCACACAGTCATATAGTGACATTGTCACAGTGTCCCACAGTCATAGTTCCACAGTCACAGTGTCACAGTGTCACAGTGTCCCACAGTCATAATTCCACAGTCATAATTCCACAGTCACAGTGTCACAGTGTTCCACAGTCATAGTTCCACAGTCACAGTGTCACAATGTTACACAGTCATAGTTCCACAGTCACAGAGTTACACAGTCAAAATCGCAGTGATAAAAAGTCAATGTCACAATCAGAGTCACAGTGTCACACAGTCAGAATCATAGCGTCCTCACAGGCTCACAATGTCAACGTCCCTTTCTGACAGAAGGTTCACCCGTAAAACAAAACCCTGAATCCCAACCCCAGCTCGCGTGTATCCGCCCCGCTCACGAAACCCCCTCCCATCCGACAGCAGGGGTCTCTCGGGTGTCAGGGGCCCAGCGTCTGTCTGCGTCATGACGACCGTCAAGCCGAGCCCCCCCTCCCGTTCCCCCCCCCCTGCCGTGAGGAGGCTGGGCGGGAGAGGCAGCCACGGTCTGGGTAGACGAGGCCTCTTCCAGACTCTTCCAGAAACAAATGTTTGTGCTGATGCGTAGTGACGTCCCCCTCAGCGCTAGACTCCACGTCAGCTCGACGACCTTCCGCTCGATGCTTCTGCCAGGGAACGCTCTTCCAAAAGAGCCGATCGGCGTTTTTCCTCCGACCGGGGTGCAAATTGATCGTGGCAGAACGTAAATCCTGGTTTCTTTCTTCAGCCTTGCGGTCTTGGCGGGGTGCGCAACGTTCGTAATCGTGTGACACCCGCGCTCGTGTAACTCTTTTTATTGTTTGTTTGAACTTGAGCGACGTTCCGACCCCCCGTGGTTGGGGTAGGGAGTGTGGAGGGTATCGAGTTGCTGCTCCCTGAAAAGTTCTTTTCTTTGAAATCAAATATTTCTGGAGTGAGAATGCGCTGTAACTATGTCGTCAGGGTTAGGGAGCGCTGGCTTGACTTGGCGTGAAGCTGTCACATTGACGTACATGAAGTCTTCCTTGTAGTGTCAACACTGGAATGAGACTGGCGTTGATTTAGAGTGTGTGTGCGTGTGTGTGAGAGAGCGAGAGAGAGAGAGAGAGAGAAAGATGGAGCTAAAGAGGAAGAGAGAGAGAAAGACGAAGATAGAGAGAGGGAGCGAGAGAAAGATGGAGCTAAAGAGAGAGAGAAAAAGATGAAGAGAGGGAGAGAGAGGGAGGGAGAGGAAGAGAGAGGGAAACACGAAGAGAGAGAGAGAGAAAGACAGAGAG
Source organism: Neosalanx taihuensis (assembly GCA_030340665.1). Taxonomy (NCBI): domain Eukaryota; kingdom Metazoa; phylum Chordata; class Actinopteri; order Osmeriformes; family Salangidae; genus Neosalanx; species Neosalanx taihuensis. Next base: position 10,028,828 of record CM059303.1, on the reverse strand, counting down.
AGAGGAAGATATAGAGGAAGAGAGAGAAAGAGAAAGAGAGAGAAAGAGGAAGAGAGAGAAAGAGGAAGAGAGAGAGGCATTACTTGTATTGTGTTTGTACTGTAGCCCCCTCCTGTGGTGGCTCGCAGTACTGAGGTTAAACGCACGGAATTCGTTAGCAGCCAAAGTTTCTGTGTAGAAAGCCGAAATAGAAGTATGTTGTGTGTGTGTGCGTGTGTATGCCGTTTGGTACTAGATAGATAATGACAATACTCCACAACTATGTTGAACACCAGATCGCAGTGTTCTGGGAATTTTATTTTTAGAATGGCCCAGAACACATCTGGCCGTGGTATGAAAGGTTTCTGATGAATATGCATGCAGGATGACGCTAACATAAAACACGACATGCTACATACCAATATTACACACATAATTGCCCAGATGAGAGAAAGCAGACTTGAGTGATTAATGTGAACATGGTTTTGGTGATTGATCAATGAAAACAAATGATTGTTCAGACGGAGATTATGGTAAATTGCTACCTAAATACAGGACCCCAGTTAGACTGATGTGAAGTGGATGGGATTCAGCAGGTACGTTTGAGGTTGAGGGCAGATATCCTGGAATAAAAACAGGGTCTTTCTGGAACGTTCAGGGTTATGTTTGGAACTCAAAGGTTTTTGTCTGGAACTTACGGTTATTTTTAGAACTTTTTGAATTGTGCTGTTCTATCTGGGAAGTTTGCATTTGGGAAAGGGCTTGTCTACAGCTTCGAATAGTTTCAAGGATCTTTTTAAGAGCGCCTGCAACTTGAAAGAAGTCATTGAGTACACCTGAAACCGCAGGCAAAAAGACCTCAGGATCACCGCATGTCTTGTGGTAAATGAAAGAATGTTAACAAGTTCTCGAACAGTTTTAATAGCTTATTTTCCTTTGTTGGCCGCGATGGCATCAACAGGAAAACCTCTCAGGGTGTGAAACTCGGACAAACTAGGACTAGGACAAACTTGTTAAACCACGTGAAGGTGTTCGCAACCCTGCTGTCCTCAGTCGTTCGACAGGCCCTCTCTCTCTCTGTCTGTTTCTCACTCTCTCTCTTTCTCTGTGTCTCTCTTTGTTTTTGTCTGTCTCTCACTCTCTATCTCTCTTTCTATTTTGTCTCTGTTTGTCTGTCTCTCACTCTGTCTCTCGTTGTCTGTCTCTCACTCTCTATAAGTCTCTTTCTCTGTGTGTCTCTATGTTTGTCTGTCTCTCACTCTCTCTTTCTCTCTGTTTGTCTCTCACACTATCTCTTTCTGTCTCTCTGTTTGTCTCTCACTCTCTATCTCTGTTTCTCTGTCTCTCACTCTCTCTCTATGTCTCACTCTCTGTCTCTCTCTGTGTGTCTGTCTCTCTCTGTCACCAACAACCTTTGTACACATTCCTACCATACCTCAAAGTTCTATTTCCATTACACCTTCACTGTAAAACAATGTTGAAATGAAGGTCTTAAGTGCCACAACCACATTTCAAAACGTGGCCCAAACATATGTGACTCCAGTCTGCCAAACTCATTCACTTGAATATCTATGCACCGTCGTAGGCATGCACACGTCACAGAATGTAAAATATGTCATTTACTCATCAAGCGTGATTTCACTGCCACATACTTTCCCTGTTTCTAACACTAATGCTGGCAGAGTTCATGAGAGCCTGAGTCTACAGCCCCAGACCCACAGTCATGGTTACTGAGTATTATGGTCTGCAAGCACGCAGCATAGCCACCCGGCTAGCTGTTGGGAACAGCTCTCTCCTATCAGTGATGAAGAGTCTCTTTGATACTAAAATGGAAAGTCCATTCCATGTTGTTCTCTTTGGTCTGTCAGGATAATCTTCAAAGACGGCAAGATCTCAGCCTCCTTGGTCACTGCTGTTGGATCCTGCAAGAAAAACACACACGCGCGCTCACAAAACACTCCTACACGCACACACGCGTACCCTCCTATACGTGTACGCACGCACACACACACGTTCATACGTACGCTCCTACGCATCCGCATAGTCTTGTCGCACAAAAATACACACGCGCATGTATACTCTTACACCAAAACTCAATGGTATGCACATTCCTAGACAAGCAAACACACACAAATTAACGCAGGCATATACACATATACAAATAGTCAGGCACACTTCCAAAAAGACACGCACACACACAAGCAATCGCGCACGCACGCCTCACACATTCGCATACATACGCACACACCAACAACCCCACACGCACGCACATATAAACACACACACACACACACCATCTCGGAGGTCTCTATCACATTTAGTCATAGCTCAGCCTCCTTTGAAGTTGAATTAAAACAAAAAACAGTGTAACCCAGACTAAAAAGGTTGTGTTATGCTTCTGACAATGGTGTTTCCTACTTCACCACATCAGGGACATGGATAAACAAACACGCTCTGTCGTCCACTGCCAGATGTGTGGCAGGTCACGGTGTGATTTGTGTTCCAGAGGAATAAAACAAATGATCCTTGTGTGCTTTGACAGCGCTTCATGAAAAACTAAAGCCTTAAAGAACGCAGTAGATCTGCGATAGCGTGTGTCTTAGTCTGATAACGGTTCCAGCGCTGCAGGGTTAAAGACAGTTTACGGAGAGTTTGGTTTACTGCAGGTAAACATTCGGCACAGGATGTGGCTTTCAGCCCTGTGCAGATGCTGTTTCTGCATCGCTGCTGCCACCTTGTGGCGGCTATTAGATGATACAGACTACGGCTCGTGTAGGTGTGTGTGCGTGTGTGTGTTTGAGTGAGTGTGTGTTTCTGAGTGCGTGTGTGTGTGAGAGAAAAAGAGAGAGAGAGAGAGAGAGAGAGAGAGAGAAAGAGAGAGAAAGAGAGAGAGAGAGATAGAGAGAGAGAGAGAGACAGAGAGAAAGAGAGACAGGGAGAAAGAGAGAGTAAGAAAGAAAGAAAGAGAGAGACGGAGAGAAAGAGTGAGAGAGAGAGAAAGAGAGAGAGAGAAAAAGTGAAAAATAAATATACACACATTTGTTGACATGTTTACATTACTTTTGGCCAAACACAAATCAATGTCAGACCAATTAAGCTCATTTAGGTTTAGATCAGGGGTGTCAAACTCGTGCCATCGCGGGCCAAGAGGGTGCAGGTTTTCGCGTCAACCAAGCCCCTACACCAGCTGATATCAATAACGAGTTTGATTTCATTAAGTGGAGAAACGCGTTAGTGAAATCAGCTGGTGTAGGGGCTTTTTTCCTGGTTTAGATAGCCCACTCTGTCCAAACAAACTTGACTGCTTACTGAAGACAGGTGATTTTCACCTATGAGACAGACACGGGCCACTGACTGAGTTAGTTAGTTGGCTTTTGTCCCCCGAGCAACCAAGGGGCCATTAATGCAAACACAGCGTTACTATGGAGTCTGAGGGACAATCAGTTCATACACAAACCCTCACACACCGCCCCGGGAACAGTGGACAAAGAACATGGAAGACTCCCCCCTGGAAGATAAGAGATTGGCCTTTTTAGAGGGCTGCGTGTTGAAGACTTTGAAATTGAAAAAGGACAAATGGCAGAAATGCGTGTCTGCGGAGGACACCAAGCAAGTTCTGCAGGACTTTTTAGACAAAACCGACCAGGTCACGCTGGTCGTCTCTCTCAACGCCGCAGGGCTCTTGCTGCCCACCGTCGGATTTCCGACGACGAATAAAAACAAAGCGGTTTATTTCGTCAAACGAAGCAAAAGTCCCTTGACGCCAGACTCCATGCAAAGTAATTTGGTCTACGGAGATATGTCCTACGCTCCGCTCGACCAGTTCGCTGCGCTGGTAGAGGAGGTGAGTTCCCCCAAGTTCAGCGCAACTCAGAATAAACGTCTATTTTCTAACCATTCCCCCGACTCGATCCCTCGATCCTCCCGCAGGTGGTCGTTCCGTTGCTGTCGAACGGGAGGAATCACGGGGACTGGCCCCAGGTGGTGTCCCAGGACGTGAAGCGTCACGTCCACTCCCTGAAGACCAACGTGTTCGTGGTGTCCGGTCAGGTGAAGGGCAAGACCTTACTGCCCCTGCCCCTGGGGGCAGAGAGAGTGGAGCAGGCGGTCCTGGAGAGAGACAAGAGGTATGACGGTGCGAGCATCACCCAACTGGATGTTCTGCAAAACGACCCTTAGTAAAACGCAAATGAAAGATTAATTCAGGATTAACCGTCTCACTAACAGTCTCATTAACAGTCTCACTCTATTTCTTGCCCCTCTCTCTTGCTCCCCCTCCCCCTCTCTCTCTCTCTCTCTCTCTCTCTCTCTCTTCCTCTCTCTCCTCCTCTCTCTCTCTCTCTCTCTCTCTTCCTCTCTCTCCTCCTCCTCTCTCTCTCTCTCTCTCTCTCTCTTCCTCTCTCTCCTCCTCCTCCTCCTCCTCCTCTCTCTCTCTCTCTCTCTCTCTCTCACCCCCACCCCCACCTCTCTCTCCTGGCAGGGGGGATGTGGTGGACCAGAGCATCATTCACTCCATAGAGTCGGTGGTGATCGAGTGGAGCCGTCAGATCAGCAACGTCCTGAAGAAGGACTCCTGTGAGGCCCTGCTGGAGGGCAGGAGCCCCACCCCTCACACCGAGCTGCTCTTCTGGAGGAACAGGTCAGCTTGGTCTGGCATAGCACACCAGATCATTTTGTACCACTTACCATGCAGCCCAACCAGGCGTCACAGCCAGGTAGAAGATGTAGTTCAAGCAGACAGCCCTCCCTCCCTCCCTCCCTCCCTCCCAGGTGTGCCGACCTGGAGTGCATCCACTCCCAGTTCAGGTCGTCCAAGGTGACCAAGATGGCCGAGCTGTTGGAGGCCATGGAGAGCAGCTACTGTCCAGCCTTTAACAACATGCTGCAAGACGTCCTGGCAGGTGAAACGCTGACGCTGGTCAAACTCTAACCCAGGGCTCTCAAACCTCGTGCAATCGAGGCCCAAGAGGGTGCAGGTTTTCGTGTCAACCAAGCCACTACACCGGCTGATTTCACCAAGTAGAGAAACTCGTTAGTGAAATCAGCTTGTGTTGACTGAAGCGCTCCTGGACAGGTTGTTAGCATTTACATTGAGTGATTTAGCAGAGGCTCTTATCCAGAGCGACTTACAGCAAGTACAGGGAGGTTCCCCTAGAAGTAGGGTGCCTTGCCCCAGGAAACGTCATGTAGCCACAGCCGGGAATCACACTCGCAACGTACCGATCACTAGCCCCAACGCCTTAACCGCTGAGCCACGTGACTCCCCACTCATCCCCATTTATCTCTTTGAGTTTTCCCGGGGGTCTTGCCTTATTTTATTTGAGGTTCATGGGTCATTTTAGGGGCAGTTCCACATGCGCATACAAGCTAACAGGGTGGGTATAGCTCAGGGGACGAGCGTTTAGGCCAGTGGTGTCAAACTCGTGCCATCGCGGGCCAAGAGGGTGCAGGTTTTCGTGTTAACCAGGCCACTACACCAGCTGATTTCACTAACGAGTTTCTCCACTTAGTGAAATCAAACTTGTTATTGAAATCAGCTGGTGTCGTTGCTTGGTTAGCACGAAAACCTGCACCCTCTTGGCCCGCGATGGCACGAGTTTCACAACTGTGGTTTAGACGGTTCCAAGCTCCTCTCCCGTCGCTTTGCGTGGAACACGCGGTCAAACAGTGTTTCGGGTGTGTTCTCCTCAGCGCTGGAGGAGGCGCAGGACATCTGCACCTACCTCAGGCCCCTGCAGCGCCACTTCGACGACCTGGAGAACGTGGAGTTCCCCGAGGTCAGAGGTCACATCGCGCCCCTGATGCACACCGTGTGCCTGGTGTGGGCTAACTCCCGCTACTACAACACCCCAGCCCGGCTCATCGTGTTGCTCCAGGAGGTCTGCTACCTACTCATCCAGCAGGTCAGCGCACTCCACACCATCCCTCAAAATCTCCCCCGATCGACGTAACTACGCAATAGAGTTTTGTTAAAACAGTAGCTTCAAGTTGGTCACACAGGTGTCAAACTCCAGTCCTCAAGGGCCGCTGTCCTGACAGTTTTAGATGTTTCCGTGCTCCAGCACACCTCCACAGAGCTCGATAACGACCCTTCATTCGAATCGGGTGTGCTGGAGCAGGGAAACATCTAAAACCTTCAGGACAGCGGCCCCTCGAGGACTGAAGTTTGACACCCCTGGACTAGACGCTCATTCGTCTGTTCCAAAGTAGAAAAGGTTTCACAGGTAGTCATCTGGACACTGTGTACCTTTGAAACCTTTTCTTCAATAGAGAGATAAGATAAACCTTTATTTGTCCACTATGGAATACGAAGAAAATTAATAGTTCATTGTTAATAGCCCAGAATTGATACCATGAATACTTCCATTATTAATGCCGTTATGGTCTCGGTGAACTTGCCCCGCCCCCAGGCCCGGACCTACCTGAGCTCAGAGGAGCTTCTGAAGGGGGAGGTGTCAGAGAGCCTGCTGAAGGTGCGGACCACCCTGGAAGTCCTGCAGCTCTTCAGGCACACCTACGAGGAGCAGCGGGCCGGGCTGGACCGCTACCAGAAGGACGGGAGGGAGGTCCCACCCTGGGACTTCTCCCCGCTCATGGTGTTCGCCGGGTTGGACCGCTTCCAAGAACGGGTCGGCGCCATCGAGGTGGGCCGTTCCCTCTTCTGCGGTTTCTTTGATGTTTTTTTGGGTTCTTCAAGGAGCTCGATGAATCCCTCCTTCCATCCGCGTGATTGATCGCTGTCTCCTTGTTTCTCCCGCTTTTCCCTCCCCCCCTTCCCTCTCCCTCCCCCCCCCCCCCCCACAGGAGGTCCTCCTGACGGCGGTGGACCTGCTGAAGCTGGAGAAAGTGGAGTTCGGCGGGGTCCGAGGTCGCTCTCTCAGCCAGCAGGCCCAGTGGCTCCACCAGGACTTCCTGGACACCTACAAGGTGTTCGCAGAGAAGCCCTACGACTGCCTGGACGTCACCAACAAGGTAGCCCTGACGAACCCTCGACAGCTCATGATATAGAGGAAGAAATGATCCCTTATTAGGCCCACAGTGGGGGAGATTTCACAGGCGCAAATGATCCCAGGCCTTCTGCACATGGTAGGCAGATGGCTCAATGGCTCAGGGGGTCAGATGACTCAATGGTTAAGGCGTTGGCCTCACGATCGGAAGGTTGTGAGATTGAGTCCCGGCTGTGGCTATATGATGTTGTGTCCTTGGGCAAGGCACTTCACCCTACTTGCCTCATTGAAAAAATGCCCACTGTAAGTCGCTTTGGATAAAAGCTAAATGAATAAATGTAAATGTAGGCAAGAATCCTACCACTGAACCACCGGTTCTGTTCAATAGTAAGAGTTGCTGTTCCTAAAACGAGATTCCTCCAAGCCCTGAGTGACATGGGCAGGGGAGGGAGAGGTGGGGAGCTGTGTTTCCGGCTCTGGGCTCACTCCTGTGTGTCTCCGGGGTGTGTGTGTGTGTGGTTCTCTCTCTGGAGGACTTCGAGGCGGACGTGAGGGCGTTCAGGCTGAAGGTGGAGGACAGCGACCGGCGTCTGGGCTCCCTGTTCTGCCAGGCCTTCGACGACGCTTCCGGACTGGAGAGCGCCTTTAAGGTGGGCGGGGGAAACGGTACCGACCAGCGGGCCACGGGCATGCACGCACGCAACAAAAAAAAGACATACGCACAACAACACATGCGACTGGGAGTCAGGTGGCTTAGCAGTTAAGGAATCAAGCAGAATGTTGTCGGTTTGATTCCCGGCTGTGCAAAAATGATGTGTCCCTGGGCAAGGCACTTCACCCTACTTGCCTCAGGGGGGAATGTCCCTGTCCTTGCTGTAAGTCGCTCTGGATAAGAGTGTCTGCTAAATGACTAAACTTGATCGTAAATCTCCTGGTTGTCTTGCAGGTCCTGGACATGTTTGGCAGCCTGCTGGAGCGCCCTCTGGTGGCTGCAGAAGCCCAGGACAGGTACCCTCTCCTGATCAGCATGTTCGACCAGGAGCTGGACTGCAGCAGGGCGCTGTTCAACAGACACACACAGGCTGTGGAGGAGCTGGGTAAGATGACCTGACCCTTCTTACTCTGAACCTGGAACAGTTTGATCTTCCAGTGGGATTCAGGCTAGCATCTCTAGCAGAAACAGGCACTAACATGTAGACTGATGCGGTTATCCTCTATTAAGCACGTTTATTTACTTGTTTTCCTCTGATCTCTACCACAAAAGCATATATCAAGTACATATTGACACTTCATGTGGATAAAGTATTGAGGCATGTGGTTATGTTGATAATGTGTGGGGGTGTGTGGTTATTGATAATGTTGGGGCGTGTGGTTATGTAATGAATGTGTTGAGGTATGTGGTCATGTTGATAATGTGTTGAGGCCGGTGGTCATGTTGATAACGTGTGGGGGTGTGTAGTTATCGATAATGCTGGGTTGTGTGTTGACCTCTCTTTCCAGGCTTGACCCCAGTGAATAAGAACATGCCGGCAGTAGCAGGGGGGCTGAGGTGGGCCAGACAGCTCCAGCAGGCGTATCCAGACGCCCTTCTCCAAGTTCAGACACGTGTCGTACCCGTGAGCACCCCCCCCCCAATATTCCTATACTATTTACTATTTCAAATGACCCCCAAATGTTGATTATATAAATATCCGTGTATAATTCATGCAACATGAATGGTTTTTTGAGGGTGAACGTAACTCAGCGTGGCTGTGGCGCGTGCTTCTGCGAGCGTAAAGAGGGCGTGTCTCCGCAGGTGCCTGGAGTCTGCGGACGGACGCAGGGTCATCCAGAAGTACGAGGAGATGATCCAGCTGCTGGACGGGTGAGGGTCCCCCCCCTGCTGCCCCCGGGGAGGGGAAGGGGTTGTGGAGAGGGGAGGGGAGAGATGGAGGGGAGGAGAGGGAGAGGATGGGAGAGATGGAGAGTAGGAGAAAGGGGAGGAGCGGGGGAAGGAAGAGGAGGGCACAGGAGGAGGGGAGAGGAGAAAAGTAGGGGAGAGGGGAGGAGAGTAGGGGAACACAGGGAGGAGAGCAGATGAGGGGAGAGGAAAGGAGAGGAGAGAAGGGCAGGAAAGAGAATGGAAAAAGAGTAGAAGAGAGGAACAAGAGTAGCATAGAGTAGAGCAAGACAAGCCCGGAAAAGAACGAAGTAGACAAGACGGAGAAGGAGAAGAGAATATAACACGTGAAATAATACAGACCAGAGGTCTGCCGAGAACATCATTTGACTGAGACAACACACTGTACTCTAAGTCATGTTTATGGGCCTACTTATACATTCAACGCGCTCTATATCTTGTTTATAGCCGTTCCCCATGCAGAATCTCACCTTCCAAACCCCCAAAATGAAGCCATTTGGCTCGGCCGTCTCTTGGCTTCGAGGTAGCGCAGGGAACTGCAGAGCGAAGATCCACCGCTCCGTGATTTATGTGCTCATTACCGGGGACGCCGCTGTGAGATCGGTTCACCGGGGCCCCGTAATCCCTCTCGCTCTGTCTCCCCACCCCCCCCACCCCACCCCCCCCCGGCGCTGGGCCCGCTGAGAAATGGCCCTTTAGAGCGCGTTCAGCATCTAAACTGGCAAGACGGAGCATCCTGTTGGGTTTAAATGACCGTGTTTGGTGTCTCCGTGCCGGAGGAATGGGGGGGGGGGGGGCGTCTTCATAGAATTCGAACTGGAGACTGAGCGAGCGGGCACACACACACACATGTACGCACACAAAGACGCACCCACCACACAGACATCATAGCGAGTTCCCTTCCCGATATCCCCGGTCCGCATCGCAACGTGCCTGCGTCTTAATGGGATGATGAACGGCAGCCTCATCCTCCTCCCTCCTCCTCCTCCCTCCTCCTCCCTCCTCCTCCTCCTCCTCCCTCCTCCTCCCTCCTCCCTCCTCCTCCCTCCTCTCCTCCTCCTCCCTCCCTCCTCCTCCCTCCTCCTCCCTCCTCCCTCCCTCCTCCTCCTCCTCCTCCTCCTCCTCCTCCTCCTCCTCCTCCTCCCTCCTCCTCCTCCTCCTCCTCCTCCATCCTCCTCCCTCCTCCTCCTCCTCCTCCTCCTCCTCCTCCTCCTCCTCCTCCTCCTCCCTCCTCCATCCTCCTCCTCCTCCTCCCTCCTCCTCCCTCCTCCTCCCTCCTCCCTCCTCCTCCTCCTCCTCCTCCTCCTCCTCCTCCTCCTCCTCCTCCTCCTCCTCCTCCTCCTCCTATGGTTGAGGAGGGAGGAGAGTTGTTGTGAATGTGGGAGGGAGGGGAGTCGTGGGGAGCGGGGTCGGTTAGGGGGCGTCGGGCTGGGCTCGAACTCCGGCTGTGGCGACGAGCCGTTGAGTCTTGGGGCAAGGCACTTCACCCAACTTGCCTCCCTGCGCTTGCCGTAAGTCGCTCTGGATAAAGAGCGTCTTGCTTAATAACTACACGTAAATGTGTTTTTATAATCGAATGCAAGTGAGTTTTTTTGCTCTGGGCTGGCAGAAGAGAGATGGAAAAAAAATCAGGAACTAATGAAGATGGAAAGAACAAGAATAAATTAGCTCGGGAGATTTTTTTCTCCCAGATGTGAAACGTCGTACCGGATCGGCGATAGATCTCTGGCGTCTGTGTTCCCGTCGCTAGGCATGTTTGTTCATACCACGGAGACCATCCGCGTTCCGCTACTTCCTGGACCGCCTTCTGGAGCGTCGGCGGCCGGTGATGTTGGTGGGGAACGCCGGAACGGGGAAGTCGGTTCTGATGGGAGAGAAGCTGGGCTCCCTGGACCAGGAGAAGTACCTGATCAAGAACGTCCCCTTCAACTATTACACCACCTCCGCCATGCTGCAGGGTCAGTAGCCAAAGGCTGTCCACTTCCCGCTTCTCGTCCCGGGCCACTTCTGTACGTGACTTTGCTCTCTCGCTCCGCTTTTCTTCCTCGCGCTCCCTCCTCATCCCTCCCACCCTCCCTCCTCATCCCTCCCACCCTCCCTCCTCCTCTCCCTCCCTCCTCATCCCTCCCACCCTCCCTCCTCCTCTCCCTCCCTCCTCATCCCTCCCACCCTCCCTCCTCCTCTCCCTCCCTCCTCATCCCACCCTGCCTCCTCCTCTCCCTCCCTCCTCCTACCCCGCCCACCCTCCCTCCTCCTCTCCACCCTCCCTCCTCCTCTCCCTCCTACCCTCCCACCCTCCCTCCCTCCTCTCCCTCCCTCCTCCTACCCACCCAGGCCTCCCACCCTCCCTCCTCCTCTCCCCTCCCTCCTCCTACCCGCCCACCGCCTCCCTCCTCCTCTCCCTCCCTCCTCATAGCCCTCCGACCCGCCCACCTCCCTCTCCTCTCCCTCCCTCCTCATCCCTCCTACCCTCCCACCCTCCCTCCTCCTCTCCCTCCCTCCTCATCCCTCCTACCCTCCCACCCTCCCTCCTCCTCTCCCTCCCTCCTCCTACCCGCCCACCCTCCTCCTCCTCTCCCTCCCTCCTCATCCCTCCTACCGCCCACCCTCCTCCTCCTCTCCCTCCTCCTCATCCCTCCTACCCTCCACCCACCCTCTCCCTCCTCCTCTCCCTCCCTCCTCTCCCTCCTCCTCATCCCTCCTACCCTCCCACCCTCCCGCCTCCTCTCCTCCCTCCTCCTACCCTCCCACCCTCCCTCCTCCTCTCCCTCCTCCTCCTACCCGCCCACCCTCCCTCCTCCTCTCCCTCCTCCTCATCCCTCCTACCCTCCCACCCTCCCTCCTCCTCTCCCTCCCTCCTCATCCCTCCTACCCTCCCACCCTCCCTCCTCCTCTCCCTCCCTCCTCCTACCCTCCCAACCCTCCCTCCTCCTCTCCCTCCCTCCTCCTACCCGCCCACCCTCCCTCCTCCTCTCCCTCCTCCTCATCCCTCCTACCCTCCCACCCTCCCTCCTCCTCTCCCTCCTCCTCATCCCTCCTACCCTCCCACCCTCCCTCCTCCTCTCCCTCCCTCCTCATCCCTCCTACCCTCCCACCCTCCCTCCTCCTCTCCCTCCCTCCTCATCCCTCCTACCCTCCCACCCTCCTCCTCCTCTCCCTCCCTCCGTCCTCTCCTCCTCCTCATCCCCCCCCCTCTTCGTCTCTCCTCTCGCTGGTCAGCCGTGCTGGAGAAACCTCTGGAGAAGAAGCGGGGCGGAACTACGGTCCTCCGGGAAGCAGGAAGTTGATCTACTTCCTGGATGACATGAACATGCCGGAGGTGGACGCGTACGGGACGGTGCAGCCGCACACGCTGATACGGCAACACCTGGACTACAACCACTGGTGACTGCACACACACACACACACACACCTGGACTACAACACTGGTGACTGCACACACACACACACACACCCTTGGACTACAACCACGGGTGACTGCCACCCACACACACACCTGGACTACAACCACTGGTGACTGCACACACCACACACACACCTGGACTACATCACTGGTGACTGCACACACACACACACACACCTGGACTACAACCACTGGTGACTGCACACACACACACACACACACCTGGACTACAACCACTGGTGACTGCACACACACACACACACACCTGGACTACAACCACTGGTGACTGCACACACACACACACACACCTGGACTACAACCACTGGTGACTGCACACACACACACACACACACCTGGACTACAACCACTGGTGACTGCACACACACACACACACACACTGGACTACAACCACTGGTGACTGCACACACACACACACACACACACCTGGACTACAACCACTGGTGACTGCACACACACACACACACACACCTGGACTACAACCACTGGTGACTGCACACACACACACACACACACCTGGACTACAACCACTGGTGACTGCACACACACACACACACACCTGGACTACAACCACTGGTGACTGCACACACACACACACACCTGGACTACAACCACTGGTGACTGCACACACACACACACACACACCTGGACTACAACCACTGGTGACTGCACACACACACACACACACACACCTGGACTACAACCACTGGTGACTGCACACACACACACACACACACCTGGACTACAACCACTGGTGACTGCACACACACACACACACACCTGGACTACAACCACTGGTGACTGCACACACACACACACACACACCTGGACTACAACCACTGGTGACTGCACACACACACACACACACCTGGACTACAACCACTGGTGACTGCACACACACACACACACACACCTGGACTACAACCACTGGTGACTGCACACACACACACACACACACCTGGACTACAACCACTGGTGACTGCACACACACACACACACACACCTGGACTACAACCACTGGTGACTGCACACACACACACACACACACACACACCTGGACTACAACCACTGGTGACTGCACACACACACACACACACACACCTGGACTACAACCACTGGTGACTGCACACACACACACACACACCTGGACTACAACCACTGGTGACTGCACACACACACACACACACACCTGGACTACAACCACTGGTGACTGCACACACACACACACACACCTGGACTACAACCACTGGTGACTGCACACACACACACACACACCTGGACTACAACCACTGGTGACTGCACACACACACACACACACACACCTGGACTACAACCACTGGTGACTGCACACACACACACACACACCTGGACTACAACCACTGGTGACTGCACACACACACACACACACACACCTGGACTACAACCACTGGTGACTGCACACACACACACACACACACCTGGACTACAACCACTGGTGACTGCACACACACACACACACACACACCTGGACTACAACCACTGGTGACTGCACACACACACACACACACACCTGGACTACAACCACTGGTGACTGCACACACACACACACACACACACACACCTGGACTACAACCACTGGTGACTGCACACACACACACACACACACACCTGGACTACAACCACTGGTGACTGCACACACACACACACACACACCTGGACTACAACCACTGGTGACTGCACACACACACACACACACACACCTGGACTACAACCACTGGTGACTGCACACACACACACACACACACACCTGGACTACAACCACTGGTGACTGCACACACACACACACACACACCTGGACTACAACCACTGGTGACTGCACACACACACACACACACCTGGACTACAACCACTGGTGACTGCACACACACACACACACACCTGGACTACAACCACTGGTGACTGCACACACACACACACACACCTGGACTACAACCACTGGTGACTGCACACACACACACACACACACACCTGGACTACAACCACTGGTGACTGCACACACACACACACACACACACACACACCTGGACTACAACCACTGGTGACTGCACACACACACACACACACACCTGGACTACAACCACTGGTGACTGCACACACACACACACACACACCTGGACTACAACCACTGGTGACTGCACACACACACACACACACACCTGGACTACAACCACTGGTGACTGCACACACACACACACACACACACACACCTGGACTACAACCACTGGTGACTGCACACACACACACACACACACACCTGGACTACAACCACTGGTGACTGCACACACACACACACACACCTGGACTACAACCACTGGTGACTGCACACACACACACACACACCTGGACTACAACCACTGGTGACTGCACACACACACACACACACACCTGGACTACAACCACTGGTGACTGCACACACACACACACACACACCTGGACTACAACCACTGGTGACTGCACACACACACACACACACACACCTGGACTACAACCACTGGTGACTGCACACACACACACACACACACCTGGACTACAACCACTGGTGACTGCACACACACACACACACACACACCTGGACTACAACCACTGGTGACTGCACACACACACACACACACACCTGGACTACAACCACTGGTGACTGCACACACACACACACACACACACCTGGACTACAACCACTGGTGACTGCACACACACACACACACACACCTGGACTACAACCACTGGTGACTGCACACACACACACACACACACACACCTGGACTACAACCACTGGTGACTGCACACACACACACACACACACACCTGGACTACAACCACTGGTGACTGCACACACACACACACACACACCTGGACTACAACCACTGGTGACTGCACACACACACACACACACACACCTGGACTACAACCACTGGTGACTGCACACACACACACACACACACACCTGGACTACAACCACTGGTGACTGCACACACACACACACACACACCTGGACTACAACCACTGGTGACTGCACACACACACACACACACCTGGACTACAACCACTGGTGACTGCACACACACACACACACACCTGGACTACAACCACTGGTGACTGCACACACACACACACACACCTGGACTACAACCACTGGTGACTGCACACACACACACACACACACACCTGGACTACAACCACTGGTGACTGCACACACACA
>CM059303.1:9993346-10005846 GCA_030340665.1 Neosalanx taihuensis | reverse complement strand
CTGGTGACTAGACACACAAACACACACACACACACACATGCATGCATACACAAGTTAATATGCCAACACATGGACTACAACCTCTGGTGACTGCACACACACACACACACACACACACACACACACAAGTTAATATGCCAACACATGGACTACAACCACTGGTGACTACACACACACACACACACACAAGTTAATATGCCAACACATGGACTACAACCACTGGTGACTGCACACAGGCCCTGCGGGGGTGGGGGCGTGGGGGGTGGGGGGGTATAGGGGACTCTGAGGCGGGGGCGGCTGGTGTCTCAGGCACGCCTGGTCGCCCTGGGCACGGTCACCCCCGGCAGAGGCACGCAGACGGAGGAGCAACCCAGGTATGAAATCGAGACAAGGGAGGATGGAGGCACGCCATGGTGGCTTGGGAAAGGGGGCTGATGCGTGTGTGTGTGTGGGGGGGTGGGGCTGTGTGTGTGTGTTTCTGCTCGCCTGTGTTCACTGGGAGCCGTGTGCCTGCGTCCCCAGGTACGACAGGAGTAAGCTGCTGTTGAAGGAAGTCCACAACGTCCAGTACGTGTCCTGTATGAACCCCACTGCAGGCAGCTTCACTATCAACCCCAGGCTGCAGGTACGCACACACACACACACACACACACACATGCAGACACGCACTGCGTATGCACACGCTCATACTCATACGCCTACAGGTACACACGCAAACTCTTCCCGCACTCGCCACCCATACGCACTGTTCTCTCTCTCTCTCCGCTCTCTGTCTCTCCTTCTCTCTCCACTCTCTTTCTCTCTCTCTCTTGCTCTCTCTCTCCTTCTCTCTCCACTCTCTTTCTGGCTCTCTCTCTTGCTCTCTTTCTCCTTCTCTCTCTACTCTCTTTCTTGCTCTCTCTCTCCTTCTCTCTCTACTCTTTCTCTTGCTCTCTCTCTCCTTCTCTCTCTCCACTCTCTTTCTTTCTCCCTCTCTCTCTACCTCCTTTTTTCTCTCACCTCTCTCCCTTCTTCTCTCTGTAAGCTCCTCTCACCGTTTCCCCCCCCCCGCCCCCACTCACCCCCCCTTTTCCCGCCCTCCGCAGCGTCATTTCTCCGTGTTCGCCCTGTCTTTCCCGGGGCCCGAGGCCCTGACCACCATCTACAGCTCCATCCTGCAGCAGCACCTGCAGGGGGAGGGCTTTGGCGGGGCCCTGCAGCGGAGCGTGGGCCCCCTGGTCCAGCTGGCCCTGGCCCTGCACCAGCGCCTGTCCTCCACCTTCCTCCCCACCGCGCGCAAGTTCCACTACATCTTCAACCTCCGTGACCTCTCCAACATCTTCCAGGTGAGCTCCAGCAAGGTCCTGAAGGTCCCTGGTTCGAACCCTGGCTGTGCCAACATGAGCTTGGGCAAGGCACTTCACCCTACTTGTCTCAGAGGGGGATGTCCCTGTACCTGCTGCGAGTCGCTCTTAACAAGAACAAGATTTCAAACACAGAAGTCCACCAAAGTTTTCTTGTGATGTTAGGGCGTCCCATAAGCATAGAACTCACCTTACATAAAACATGAGAAAGGCAAAATAGCGATTTAGAAAAATCTAAAGCCAATTCTGTCCAGAAAATTCGGGAACCACCTCCAAATTCATTTGTTCGGGGATGGACGTTGTCATTTCATTTATTTTCGCGTATCGCCCCACGATTCCCCTCGGAGACCTCTCGCAGTCCCTCGCTGGGGACTCGCGCACAAAAAAGCGTCTGACACCCCCTGAAGTTTAATCAGCAAAAGGGGGGGGGGCAGATTTACAGTGGCACAGTCTCTTAATCTAATTCGGCAGTTGTGGAAGAGCCTAGAGAGAGCGAGAAGCGTCAAACCCCCCCAGGTGCTCCAAAGTCAAGTTCCTGTAACTAATTTCTCATCTAAATGACTATTGATTGAAGGGGGGAAAGGGAGGGTAGGGGTGGGTGGTAAACAGGGGATCAAGTGGAACATAACGTAGAAGGGGATCCTCGCCCCTCAAGGCGGTTTCGGGTTTTAATGAATACGTTATTCTAACTCCCCCACCGTCGAGGGAGAGAGTCTTCCGGAAGATATTCCTGTCAAAATCCTCTCCCGGTTTCACTGCGGCAAGAGGACTGTCTCGTTTAATACACCCCCATGTATAATTAAAGCTTTAAGCCATTCAACCATAGATTCTTTTATATTACAAAAAAAATTCCTTCCTGGAGCCCACCCAACTCTGGAAACTTCCATCGCACTTATTCTTTTCTGTGTTGAACGCACGGTGGGGGGGGGGGGAAGGGGGGGGGGGGGGGGGGAGTTGGGTGGGGGGGGGGAGGTGGAGAAAATCTTGAAGAATATTCAGTACTTTGGCTGCAGCCGCGGAAAAATGAAGACTCTCGAATATGCTCATTGGGCCCCTCATCCGCACTGCTGTATGTTTGATCATTCCGTTCACCTTTAATGGCGAGGGGCCGCAGTGTCGGCACTGAAGGCCTGATGATGTCTAATTAGCGGCCCTGGACAGCAGCCCTTATGGCCTGGAGGAGGAGGAGGAGGAGGAGGGGGGAGCGCAGACCTCTGCGAAGGTTCCACTCTCACTCCCTGAGAAGGAGCGGGCGGCTTGACCTGCCGCTTGAGGGAGGGAGGGAGGGAACAGTGTGTATGTGTGGGGTGATGAATGTGTTTGTGTGCGTATATGAATGTGATGTGTGTGAGTATGTGTGTGTGTGTGTGTGTGTGCGTGTGTGTGTCTGGGGTTTCGTGCTGAACCTGCCAGGGGTGGGGTTCATACAGGACACGTACTGGATGTTATGGACTTCCTTCAGAAGCAGAAGCTTACTGGTGGGAGGTGTGTAGATGTTTTGAGAGGGAAGGAAGGAGAGAGGAAAATGAGGGAGAGAGAGAACGAGGGAGAGGGTGAAAGACTGGAGACAGTGAGAGGGAGAGAAGGAGGTGTTCTGGAGCCCTCTCGTTGCTGCTGCTCCACCCGAGCTTTCATGTCTCCTTGCTCTCTTCCGCTCGTTCTGCGTTCCGCTTCAGCAGTCTACGCCTGAGGACAGCCCTCCAGGAAGAAACAGCCAGCCAGCCTGCCGGAGGCAGAAACAAACAGCCAGGCATAAATAGACAGAATAAGGAAATAGGAGATCAGACAGAGAAACCAAACACCGCAGCACAGAAGGAAAGAGCCAGCCAGACCCAGCCGGCCAGAAAAAAAACAGCCAGCCAGAGAGAATTAGGTTGTGTGAGAGAAACAGCCTGCCAGAGAGAACCAGCCATCAAGAAAAAAAACAGCCTACCAAAGCGAACCAGTCTGCTGGAGAGAAACAGCTTGCCAGAGAGAACCAGCCTGTCTGAGAGAACCAGCCATCAAGAGAGAACCAGTCTGCCAGAGAGAACCAGCCTGTCTGAGAGAACCAGCCATCAAGAGAGAACCAGTCTGCTGGAGAGAAACAGCCTGCCACAGAGAAACAGCCATCGAGAAAGAACCAGCCTGCCAGAGCGAACCAGTCTGCCAGAGAGAACCAGCCTGTGTGAGAGAAACAGCCTGCCAGAGAGAACCAGCCATCAAGAAAAAAAACAGCCTACCAAAGCGAACCAGTCTGCTGGAGAGAAACAGCTTGCCAGAGAGAACCAGCCTGTCTGAGAGAACCAGCCATCAAGAGAGAACCAGTCTGCTGGAGAGAAACAGCCTGCCACAGAGAAACAGCCATCGAGAGAGAACCAGCCTGCCAGAGCGAACCAGTCTGCCAGAGAGAACCAGCCTGTCTGAGAGAACCAGCCATCAAGAGAGAACCAGTCTGCCAGAGAGAGAACCAGCCTGTCTGAGAGAACCAGCCATCAAGAGAGAACCAGTCTGCCAGAGAGAGAACCAGCCTGTCTGAGAGAACCAGCCATCAAGAGAGAACCAGTCTGCTGGAGAGAAACAGCCTGCCACAGAGAAACAGCCATCGAGAAAGAACCAGCCTGCCAGAGCGAACCAGTCTGCCAGAGAGAACCAGCCTGTCTGAGAGAACCAGCCATCGAGAGAGAACCAGTCTGCCAGAGAGAGAACCAGTCTGCCAGAGAGAACCAGCCTGTCTGAGAGAACCAGCCATCAAGAGAGAACCAGTCTGCCAGAGAGAGAACCAGCCTGTCTGAGAGAACCAGCCTGTGTGAGAGAACCAGCCTGCCAGAAGCCTTGCATCACAGTCTAATAACCCCCTCCTCTCCAGTCACAGCCCCAGACTCTCTGCTCCTTCAGAGCCGGGATGGATCTCGACTTGACAAAACTAGCCTCTTTTCCCTAAATCTCAAAGCCCGCCCAAACACGTCCGTGTCAGATCGTTCATCGTCGCATTTTCGCTTTTTCCTCATCCCGAAGACAAATGCCTTTTCCCGTCTCATTCATCAGCTGGAGTGGAGGAAAACAATGATGTTTATCTCCAAAATAATTGGGTGACTTTTTACAGAGGGTTGACTTTAATGTATTTCTTTTTTCTCATTTTTTTTTTTTGTTAGCTCCCGACGTTGTTGTAACTGTTGCCTGTTGCCAGGGGCTACTGTCTCATTATAGGGAACTTTAATGAGCATTGCTAGGGTGCAAACAGAGAAGCGCCAACATACTTTGGGAGAGGGTTTCTAAAGGGTCCAGCAGATCCCGTCCAGACAACACGGAAGGTGGCTCAAAGAAAACTCTTTCATGTTCTCCTTGCAAAATCATTATCCGGGCTCTGAGCTTCATCTGTAGGTGAACTAAGTCTTTGTAGATAAAGGGGCTGGCAGCCAGGGACGTCGATCCACCCTGATGAACACACACAGACACACACACACACAGACACACACCTGCCTTCTCTCATCCCCTCCCTCCTCCGTCACTCTTCCGCTCTCTCTCTCTCTCTCTCTCTTCAAACTCGACTTACAGTCCCCCCCCCCCCCCCGCACTTTTCTCTGTCCTCCTCTCTCCTTCGCTGCGCTCGCCCTCTTTCTATTGATCCTCCTCCTCTTCATCCTTCTCCCACCCTTCTACCTCCCTCCCTCACTCTCCCACCCTCCTCTAACCCCCACCCCCTCCCCCACACCACCCCCCCCCCCCCCCCCCCCCCTTCACCGACAGACACAGAAGCTATCTTCCGACCCCGGAAGCCGTCTTCGGGCGAACCTGCTGCTGGCAGCCAGGATAAGGCTAGCAGGACCAGACGATCGCGGCTGTTTGTTCTGCCGGGACGTCTGTTGGCAAGGAAGCTGCCTTCACCGCTGTCGGATGATGATTATGGGATGCGGGTTGCCATGACCAGCGGGCATAGCGCGGACCTGTCTGCACGGCATCGCCAGAGATGAGACGCTCAATAACGGACAGCGAGTTGATGAGAGGGAGAGAGGGAGAGCGAAAGAGAGAGAGAACTAATCATGGTGGAAAGACATGGACTCCCAGTGGCCTGTCAGTGGGGTGTTTGTTAGCGGAGGAGGAGGAAGAGATGGAGGGAGGAAGAGATGGAGGAAGGCAGGGAGGGAGGGCAGAGTATTTTTTTGAGACCTGAGCAGCTGTCATTACACACTGCTGGAACAAAACTGAAAGCCTTCAGACAGACAGACAGACAGTGCACCCTAACAAACAGACAGACGGATCCAACAGACGGGCAGCACTAATGAAGAGGCAGGCAGACAGATCGGACAGACAGACAGATCAAACAGACAGACAGTGCGCCCTGACGAAGAAAGACCGACAAGCAGACAGACAGCTTTTGCAGACAAACAGACAGACCGCTCTAATGAAGGGGCAGGCAGACAGCTGGAACAGACAGACAGATCAAATAGACAGAACGTCTCTACTAAAGAAAGACCGTCAAGCAGACAGACGGCTTGGACAGACAGACAGACAGGCAGCCCTAATGAAGAGGCAGGCAGACAGCTTGGACAGACAGGCAGACAGCTGGAACAGACAGACAGCTCTTAGAGACAAGACCGCACCGCTCTACTTAAGAAAGACCGTCAAGCAGACAGACGGCTTGGACAGGCAGACAGATCAAACAGACAGACATCAAACAGACAGGCAACTCTAATGAAGAGGGAGGCAGGCAGCTCAAACAGACAGACAGACAGATTGGGAACAGGGGGCGAGGGAGGACAGGGACAACACAAGGGTCTCCTGCGACTCTGCTAGCGCGTGGCGTAGCGTCTGTACTGTCAGTCAGGCCCTGGGAGGCGGAGCCTGGGGGAGAGCCAGCCAGCCAGCCAGCCAGCTAGCCAGCTAGCTAGCGTAGCGAACAGGCACACACAGAAAGGGGTTCTGGATCGAACCCAAGTGTAGGCAACACTGTGGAACAGTATGCAACCACTGATAACCCTGCGGGTGTGTGTGTGTGATTGGCAACAATGCCGCCCATCCATTTACACGTCACATCCCTCTAATTATCCCCTCGGATGTGGAGAAGACACTCAAACACACACACACACACACACACACACACACACCTCCCTCATCTGCAGCACTGCACCGAGGGTTTAACAGGATGTTGTCACAGAGACGGATAGCATTCAGCCCAGTGTACCAAAGATGCCGCTGATTAGCTTAGCATACGCTCTGCTGCTGGGTGTGTGTGTGTGTGTGTGTGTGTGTGTGTGTCTGTCTGGTGGTGACGTAGTGGGGACAGGGACAAGATGTCTTCTCTCCAGCTCTTTAATCTCCTGCTTAGCGGTTGTTTAGGAGTCCGTTACGCCACGCGAATGATCGCTTATTGGTTTCCAGCTGGCTCCTGCTGCTTGGGGAAGGTTCAAACGAACTAACATCCATCTCCTCTCTCTCTGTCTCTCCTCCCTTCGTTCCCTCCCTTCCTCCCATCCCTCCATCATTTTGTTCCACCCCACTCCCTCCCCTCGATCGTTCCGTCCCTGCACTGACCCCACCCTCCCCCTGTCTCCATCTCCCCCCTCCCTCCTCTCCCTTCTTCTTCCTTACCTCCTCCCCCCCTCCTCTTTCTCTCTGCCACCCTTTCGCCCCCCCCCCCTGTCTCCTCCGCCTCTCCCTCCCTTCCTCTTCCCCTCCCTCCCTCCCTCCCTCCCTCCCTCTTCCCCTCCTCCCTCCCTCCCTCCCTCCCTCCCTCCCTCCCTCCCTCCCTCCCTCCCTCTTCCCCTCCCTCCCTCCCTCCCTCCCTCCCTCCCCCCCTCCCTCCCTCCCTCCCTCCCTCCCTCCCTCCCTCCCTCCCTCCCTCCCTCCCTCTTCCCCTCCCTCCCTCCCTCTTCCCCTCCCTCCCTCCCTCCCTCCCTCCCCCCCCCCTGCAGGGCATGCTGTTCTGCAGCAGCCAGTGCCTGCGCTCCCCCCCGGACCTGCTGACGGTGTACCTGCACGAGTCGTGCCGCGTGTACCGGGACAAGCTGGTGGAGGAGGCCGACGCCCTCCACTTTGATAGGCTGCAGGCCGACACGGCCCGCAAGTTCTACGAGGTGAGAGTTTGAGCAAGTTTAGCGGAGGAACACAAGAGGGAGGGATGAAGCGGGGGGGGGGGGGGGGGGCGGGGGGGGGGGCAGGAGAGGGGAAAGAGGGGAAAATCATTATGCCGCTTGCTCAGTGTCGGACGTCTGGACATCGGTGGCCAGCGCTGCGAGGAGAAAGGGGAGAGAGAGTGAGAGAGGAGAGGAGGAGGAGGAGGAGAGGGCTGGTCAGAATACTAATGAGTGTGGGGGGGGCCTTACCGGACTGTCAGGGTCTGGGCCAGCAGCCCAGCAAATTGGAAAACATTTTTAATGGTTTCCTGTCGAGCTCTCCTTGTGCGTGGAACGCGCACTGGTCATGCCACGACGAGCCATGATCGCACGCTGGCACACGGGATCGCGCACACGCAATCCCTCGCAATCCCGCGCACACACGCACACACACACACACACACACACCCCAACTAACCAACCCCTGCAAGAACACAGGCAGACGATCGTGCGTACCGCATGTCTAGAACAACAGCACCACCCCGCCGAGGAAACGGACACACACAGTCACACACACACACACACACACTCCAGCTGTAATGTACCAGCTATACCAGCGCAGCGGTGAAGAAACAGTCCCTCAGAGAGGTACACACTAGCTAGGAGTATGAACTCCTTATCAACCTAGCTAGAGAGCTCAGTGTATGCCTGTCCACCGTATAACGCTGAAATATGAAGCCGAGCTGAGCGTGTGTGTGTGTGCGTGCGCTTGTCTGATGAATATGTGGCGTGTGTGTGCGCTTGCCTGATGAATGTGTGTGTGTGCTTGCCTGATGAATGTGTGTGTGTGGTCTGCCCCGATGCTCCGTGCTAACAGAAGGTTTGGTGTTCCCCCTCCGCCCTTGCTCTCCTAACCCTCCTGTTCCCCCCTCACCTCCGCACCTGTCTAAAGCATGGTGGTCTGAGGTGTGTGGAACCGTACTCTACTCCAATTCCCCATGCCTAACCTGTGTGTGTGTGTGTGTGTGTACTGTATAACTGTAACTGTATGTGTATTCCTGTGTGTGTGTGTGTGTGTATGTGTGTACTTCCACCTCTCCCCCAACTTGTCACTTCCCCTCTCTCTCTCACTCACTCTCCCTCTCTCCTTCCTCTCTCTCTCTCCCTCCCTCCCTCTCTCCTTTTTTCCCTTTCTCCCTTCCTCTCCTTCTCTCCCCCTCTCTCTCTCCCTCCTTCCCTCCCTCCTTCTCTCCCTCTCTCTCCCTATCTCCTTCTCTCCCTCCCTACCTCTCTCCTTCTCTCGCTCTTGCCCTCTCTCGCTCTCTCCCTCCGTCCTTTCCTCCCTCCTTCTCTCCTTCTCTCCCTCCCTCTCCCCCTCTCTCTATCTCCCTCTCTCCCTATCTCCCTCCCTCTACCTCTCTCCCTCCCTCCCTCTCTCTCAGGACATGGAGGAGGTGTTGGAGCAGACGTCCCAGATGAACGTGTTCTGTCACTTCTCCCGCGGCGTGGGCGAGCCTCACTACCTCTCCGTGTCGTCGTGGGCAAGCCTGCAGCAGACCCTCCAGGAGGCCCTGGATGCGTACAACGAGGTCAACGCCAACCTCAGTCTGGTCCTCTTCCAGGACGCCATGGCACACATGTGAGGGAAAGACTCGCCATGAGATGATCCATGATGATGATGCTGATGATAATGATGAGACTGATGGTGATGACGATGATAATGCTGGTGATAATAATGGTGATAAAGATGATAATGATGGTGATGATGATGACAATGCTGGTGATGATAATGCTGGTGATAATGATGACTACTGCTGGTGATAATGATGATAATGCTGGTGATGATAATGATAATGCTGGTGATAATGATGATAATGCTGGTGATGATAATGATAATGCTGGTGATGATGATGATAATGCTGGTGATGATAATGATAATGCTGGTGATAATGATGATAATGCTGGTGATAATGATTGATAATGCTGGTGATAATGATGATAATGCTGGTGATAATGATGATAATGCTGGTGATGATAATGATAATGCTGGTGATGATGATGATAATGCTGGTGATGATAATGATAATGCTGGTGATGATAATGATAATGCTGGTGATAATGATGATAATGCTGGTGATAATGATAATGCTGGTGATAATGATGATAATGCTGGTGATAATGATGATAATGCTGGTGATAATCATGATCATGCTGGTGATAATGATGATAATGACTGTGTAATGATGATAATGACGTTGATAATGATGGTGATAATGATGATAATGACGGTGATAATGATGGTAATGAATGTGATGATATCTCTATCTCTCTCTCCCTTTTCTTTCCGTCCACCTTTTTTCTCTCACGCTTTGCGTTTCACCGCTTCATAGTTGCCGCATCAACCGCATCCTGGAGTCTCCCCGTGGTAACCGCATTATTGGTTTGGCGTGGGTGGGAGTGGCAAGCAGAGCTTACCCGATTGGCTGCCTTCATCTCCAACCTGGAGGTGTTCCAGATTACTCTGAGGAAAGGCTACGGTATCCCAGACCTCAAGGTGCAGCTCACACACAAAGACACACACACACACACACACATTCAAACACTATCACACACATCCGCCCACCCTGTCCTTAACCTAACCTGAAAACTATCTCCATTAAAACACATGTCGAGAGACAACGGTACTAGTAGCCTATAGTTGCCTTGGTAACTACCAGGAAAAGATGTGTTTCAGAGTATAATAACACGGATGGAGTGTAATGCTCGCTCTTAACCTCCATCCCCTCTGGTCTCCTGTCTTCCATTCCTCCTCCTCTTCTTCCTTTCTCACTGCCTATCTTTCTCCCTCTCTGCCTCTCTCTCCCTCTCTGCCTCTCTCTCCCTCTATACCTCCGTATTTCTCTCTGTCCCTATTGCTCTCCTCCCTCCCTTGATTCTTTCTATTCCCTCCCTCTCTGCCTCTGCCTACCTCTCCCTCGCTCTCTCTTTCTCTCCTTCTCTGCCTCCCTCCCTCTCTCCCTCCTTCTCTCCCTCACCCCATCCCTCCCTCTCTCCCTCCTTCTCCCTGCCTGCCTCCTCCCTCCCTCTCTCTCCCCCATTCTCTCTCCCTCCCTCCCTCTCTCCCTCCTTCTCTCCCTCACCCCATCCCTCCCTCTCTCCCTCCTTCTCCCTGCCTCCTGCTGCCTCCCTCCCTCCCTCTCTCTCCCCCATTCTCTCTCCCTGCTTCCCTCCCTCCTTCTCCCCCTCCCTCCATCCTTCTCCCTCCCCCTCTCTCTTTCTCCCCCCTTCTCCCTCCCTCCTTCTCCACCTCCCTCCCTTCCCTCTCTTCCAGAGTGACCTGGCGTCCTCTCTACATCAGAGCAGGCGTGAAGAACATCGGCACGGTTCTGCTGATGACCGACGCCCAGGTGGCTGATGAGAAGTTCCTGGTTCTGGTCAACGATCTGTTGGCTTCCGGTACGTTTCCTCATCCCAAGTCCAGCATGCTGCCTGCCTCGCCCACCTGTCAGGGGACGGTCAGCACCGCTGCCTCGCAGAGAGGCATTCTGGGCGGCACCGCTGCCTCGCAGAGAGGCATTCTGGGCAGCACCACTGCCTTTGCAGAGGGATGGATAGATGAAGGGATGTGATAGAGAGACGTATGGAGAGGTGTGATAGAGGGATGGATGGAGAAGGTGTGATAGAGGGATGGATGGAGAGGTGTGATAGAGGGAGTGATGGAACGGTGTTCTAGTTATAGATGGAGAGGTGTGATAGAGAGACGTATGTAGAGGTGTGATAGAGTTATAGATGGAGAAGTGTGATAAAGGGGTGAATGGAGAGGTGTGATAGAGGGAATGATGGAGAGGTGTGATAGAGGGATGGATGGAGAGGTGTGATAGAGTTATAGATGGAGAAGTGTGATAAAGAGGTGAATGGAGAGGTGTGATAGAGGGACGGATGGAGGGCTGGTCTCCCCCCTCCTCTCTCTCTGACCCTGCTCCAGCCAGATTGCCTACAGCACATCTCTCTCTAAATACAGCGCTGCTGCCGTCTCGCTAGATTATGTGTTGAATGAATTCACATAGGAACGCCTTCCGCCTCCCTCCCTCCACCCTCTCTCCCTCCACCCACCCACCCTCCTTCTCTACCCCTCCCTCCCTCTCTCCCTTCCCTCCCTCCCTCTCTCCCCCTCCCTCTCCGCCCCTCTCTACCCCCGGCCCAACGCCACCCCCCCCCCCCCCCCCCACCCCCGCAGGCGAAATCCCGGACCTCTTCGCCGACGACGAGGCGGAGGGCATCATCGGCGGCGTGCGCGCCGAGGGTGGCGCGCCTCGGGCCTGATGGACACGCGCGAGAACTGCTGGAAGTTCTTCATCGACCGGGTCCGCCGCCAGCTCAAGGTGAGGTCCCGGACTCAGAACCAACAGCCCTTTAACTTGTCTCAGGAGGAGGGGGGGGGGGGAAAAGCAAGAAAAAGTTCACCGAATTGCCCAAGTCCCCATTTAATCCCCTCATCTCGCACCACGATCACCTTGGCGCCACCCACCAACCAGCGGAATCATAACTTATAATAAAAAAGGCCAGACAGGACAGGAGGTGTACAGGCGGTATACTCAGATGAAATGCCTCCCCAGACACCTGTGCGCGCTGCCTAAGCCCCCTAACAATCCCACCTCGGCTCCAGCACGCCGCGTTCGTCCCCCCCCCCCCCCCCCCGGCTGCTGTGACCCAGGCTGACGCTAAGACTGTGTCGCTGATGAGCTGCCTGCACCGCTGGCCTCCCTGAGGGGGAGGGGGGGGGGGAGGAGGAGGAGAGAGAGAGATCGAGACAGAGAGAGAGAGAGGTGTGAGCCAGGAGGCAGCCGGCTGTAGGAGGAGGGTGTGGAGGAGAAGGGTGTGGAGGAGCAGCAGGGAGGAGCAGGGTGTAGAGGAGCAGCAAGGAGGAGCAGGGTGTGGAGGAGGAGGGTGTGGAGGAGCAGAGTGTGAAGGAGCAGGGAGGAGCAGGGTGTGGAGGAGCAGAGAGGAGCAGAGTGTGGAGGAGGAGGGTGTGGAGGAGCAGAGTGTGGAGGAGCAGAGAGGAGCAGAGTGTGGAGGAGCAGAGAGGAGCAGAGTGTGGAGGAGGAGGGTGTGGAGGAGCAGA